>JAJEJO010054072.1:20527-81265 GCA_020662805.1 Glaucomys volans
GTCCCTGCAGATTTCCAGTAACTCACCAGATGTTTGAGAGGTGCTTGATCAAGTGGTGACCCAAGATAGCTGCTGTCTCACAACCTCCAGGTTGGGAATGATCAATGCTTCTGGGCAGAGGCAACCAGGAGGTGCAGCACCGTGGCCCTGGAGCCGCAGTGCCGTGTCCCCGCGGGAAGGGCTGAGCTTAGGTCCGAGGGCTCAGACAGCTCAAGATGGAGTCTCTTCACCAGGGAAGCTGTAGAATGGCGCTGACTGGGCCCAAATTCCCCACTGGAGCCGGCAAGCAGCTCAGCTCCTGGCCAAATCTCACCTGGAGCTGCAGCACCGTGTCTCCGCGGGAAGGGGTGGGCTTAGGCCGGAGGGCTCAGACAGCTCAAGATCCAGATATTCATTTTGTTAGCATTATAATATAAATCACACCATTGTTATTTTCAAGCTCATATTGTTCCAGTTTGGCTATTCATTTCCCTTCAAATTTAATTGTGTCATGGTATTTTATTGATTCCTCTATAATAATATTTCATCACTCTCATAATTGTTTCCCAATAAGATACTCCAGGATTCCCTTGTTCTTCCTCTGTAAAAAACCAGTAATTATCCAGGGTTATGAATATCTTTATATCTCTTGATTAGGAAAACATTTAAAAGTTATGCATCAGCATTGAGTTTACTCAAGTTTTCTTTGCTCTAGGTGACTTCATTGAGACAGTGAATATGTTTTTAAAATTGTGGGTTCATTTCATACTTTATGTTGTTTATGACTTTTGAAGGTTACAACTCTAATTTGATGATATAATTGTTGATATTATAGTTTCATTGTGTAGAATGTACTTTAGAATGAGTTATTATTTTTATAACTGTTTAAATGCTTTTTATTCTGAATTTTACTTTGTCAACTAATATAATTAAAAGCAATTTATTTGTTTGAAAAGTATAATTTCCCACTTTTTTCATTTTTAGCTTTTTCAAAGCTCTTTTTTAAAAATGTGTCTCTTTTATAGCAGACAGTTTAAGGCTGTGTCCTAATCCACTGTAAACTCTTTTTCCTTTTAATGGATAATTTCACTCTATGTGAAAAAGGAAAAATAATTCTATTTCTGGTCTGATTGGAAGATTTGCTTTTCAGTGAATTTCATTTTATACTATCATTAACTTAATGGTAATTATAACAAAAATTAATTTCAGTGAAAACTGAAGGTGCAACAAAAATCTTCACCTTTTCTCTAAATTATATAGGTTGCATTCACTTTTATTTCTATAAGTTTATCATGCCTGCGTCAGTATATTTTCACATTATCTTATATATAAACTCTTTGAGAACTGGGAGCTTACATCTTAGCATTACTTTTGGTTTGCTAGCAAATTTTAGAATCTAGTTTTTTGAAGAAAAAAAACATCTTTTTGTTGATTTGTAGCATTTATTGGTATTCCTGATGGAGATAATTTTACCACTATAGTGCAGTTACTGTAATATTATGGCACTGAAGGAAAAGTTAGAAAGAAATGCATACAATATATCATTACCAGAGCCTGTCTGCACACATGATTCATAATAAAATGTTTATAAATTCATCATGTAATAAAATTATTTAAATATGAATATTCAGTTTATTGATAGACTACCAAAGATATTGCTATGAGGAATCTTATGTTTTTAAAAATGATTATATCAAATGACTTCTCTTAACCTATGTTTCAGTAAAACCAAAAAATTTCATTTTCAAACTTTTGCCTGAGCGAACATTCCCTGGAGACATTGGTAGAGCACAGCTTACTGAACTTCACTGTCAATATCTGATTCAGTGTTTTGGGTCAGTGTTCAAATTTTTTCATTTTTATCAAATGCCCTGTGATACTGATGCTGCTATTTAGGAATCATAATTTTAGAATAACTAATATAATGGAGAAGGTAGCAATTATTCCTTTTACTCATTGCTATTAGAGCAACTTGTATTGCTCAATTTACATTTAAAACATATGAATGTGCATATAATTTTATTCTGTATGTTTAAATATATGGTAGGCAGGGTAATGGGTCCACACAAACTGTGCATGTCCTCAAACAGTAAACATAACTTTGCAGATATGATTAAGGTTAGGAATATTGAGATAGGGAGTTTATATACTAGAGTTCTCCAATTCTATAGGATTATAAATTTGTGTGCATTAAACACTGAATATGTAATAATTTTTATAATAATGATAGAAATCTGATACAAATCTCTCCATAATCTCTCTTTAGTCCAAAATTTTATAACCCTTCAGTATGTTTATCATGCATGTCTTAAAAAATAATATTAACAATAAGTGTTATTATTAATAATTGTTGTACTAATGGAAACAACCTCTAGTAGCCATATCATCATTCCAGTAACAAAATTTGCAAAGGTGTTATTTTAGAAATATATATTTCATTAAATACTTATTCAGTCACAGAATATCCTAACACTGTGATAATGATACAAAAACATATTTGTCTTCAAACACTAAGCCTACTATTTTGATCAAATACACTTTAAAAAGTCTTAAATATTATGTAACAAGAGGAAATTTTTCAGGAAAACTGAACCCTTATTTGTAGATTATTTCATATAAGGGCAATTTCTGCTTTGATGCTATAATCTTCTGTGCCTCTTGAATAGGTGTAAACATTTTTGTATGAGATGAGGCCAATTATATTTTGTTAGTGTTGGTTTCTTTATTACTTTTCTTTAGCAATTATTTCTGTGCAAATATTTTGATGAGTGAATGGTTCTTTAGGGGAAAGAAACTGATGAATTGCATACCTTCCACAGTCTCTGTGGAAATCCCTGTCTAGCGCACATAAGAGGGGGAGGGTTACTGTCATGGAAGGACAGAGAAGCATGTTTCTTCTTCTCCAGAGACCTCTCCTCACAGCAGTGAAAAAGTAATTTACTGGTCTGAAAATATTTTTGTAAAATTTTTCTAGAACAGTTTAGATGTTTGTCTGCTTCTCTAAAATATGGGAAAAAATTGCTTCTGCACACAAAAGGAATGAGTCTCATGAAAGACCCAATTCTCTTGACTGGATTGGTCTATCTAAACAGGTAGATCCACTCGATAGAATTGAACTTTGAAGATTAAATATTTTGCAATTATATAAACCATTGCAGCAATTAATATGAACTTAGATGCCTATGAATAAGTTTCTGTATTTTGAAATATTCACTTAATAGGTACAGCAAAATACATACAAAAATACAGTAATTAGATGCTTCACTTTCAAATGATGGTCTTGAATTCCAAAAATTGTTCTCAGTGTAATAATTCTCAGACAATTCATTATATTTGTCATGAATCTTCATACATTTATCTTGTGACAGCAATGAATGGCCTGAATCCACATATTTCAGATGACTTTTGAAGTACTATTTCAGCAAATTTTTTATTGCTTTAAAACACAGGGCTGACACTGAAAGTGGCTGTCTGTGCTTAGGAGCTCACACACAGAGACACTTTTACCTTCCACTTCTATGGTTATAAAGTCTTCATTGTAGACATAATGCAGTTTTTAATTGCCAGATACAATGTTCTCATTATTATGACAAGATCTAAAGAGTATACGGTAAGGCATGAAGTTAAATTTGCATTTCTTTCTAGTGCATGTTAGTTTTCTCAGAATAATGTCTTCACTTTTTTTGAGTAGTTTTATACACATTTATCATTAAATCATTTTCAAAAACTTAAAATTATAATTTTTTTCAATACGTAGAAAAATATATGGAATTTTGTTAGTGTGAATTGTTTGTTTTCACAACTAGTCTAAGGTTGACATAGCTGCTAGGATCCAGTACAAAATGAAAACTCAAGCCCCTTTGTTGAAAAATATGAAAAGTGCCATTAAGAGTACTGAAATAGGGCCGAGGGTATAGCTCAGTTGGTAAAGTGTGTGCCTTGCATGCACAAGGCCTTGGATTCAATCCCCAGCACCACAAAAAAAAAAAAAAAAAAAAAAAAAAATTTCAAAAAACAAAAAAAGAGTACTGAAATAAAAATCTGTTTCATTAAAAAGATATTTTGTTACTTATAAAACAAGATGGGGCAATAATTACATGTGAATAACAATATGGAGTTGCAAATTATAAAGATATTTCTAGTACAATTTAAAATAGCACAAAACAGTATTGTTTTATTAATGTGGCAATTCGATTGATTGATCATAAGATTTTCCTGGCTTTCTTTAGACTATTTTTTTAATTTAACAAAATATTCTTTCAGTAACTTCATTTTCATTTAAAATGAGAGAAAATGACTTAAGTACTTCTTGGCAAATAGAAGATCACTATAATTTTTGATTATTTTAATGAGAAAAATTCCTCTGCTGACGGAACTTCTATGTGAGCTAAGAGTGTTTTATAGTCCAAGATAACATTAGAATAGATTCTGATAAATTATTTCAAATATAAATTTTAATATATTCAGAAATGATAGGCGTTAAGGGAACAATTTTTTTCTGAAAAGACTTAACTCTTTGTATAAACTACTTCAACGGGTTCTGACCTTAATTTGACATATAATTTTAAACAATTGCATTTTATTGTTTTCTCTGTATTTCCTGTAGCTTTTAGTGGTCATACTAAATGGAAACTAGCTGTCTGAATGTTATATAACGGAAATATGAGTTTATGCATTTGCTTCTGCATCTGCTATATGAGTGCTGCAATATGAAAAATGTCTTTTTTCCATAAAATGTGCAATATGAAATTTTCTTTTTGTTTCCAAGATTATAGATATATATTTTACAATTTTGCATCAATTTTTAAAACCAGAGACAACTGATCCTATGTAGAATGCATCCTCTCTCTGGGGGCAAGGTCACTCTCTCTGTTAATATTGCTGGTGTTGGTGCTGATGCTGCAAAATTCAAAACTTAATTCCAGCACCTGTGTGCATGGAGGCCACCAGTCCAAGTTCTTGATCTAAACATGTGGTCTGCCACCTGCTATCGGCCATGCCTGCGGACGGAGCCCACATGTGCACCCACAGCCACCTGGTACATCTCCCCTGTTCTTGCACATGTTCCATTGTTCTGTCAGACTTCACTTACAAAACGTGTGTTTAGAGATAAAATTATTAGAAATTTAGTGACAAAACCAGAGCATTAGGCCAATTGCAGGATGCATCTAAAAGTGGAGCACTGTGAGACTGCAAAAAACACCAGCCCATAAAGCCAGCTTGGAGTAGGACTAATATCTAGTCAATAAAAAACAATCTAACTATTCATCATATTCACAGCTTGCATCCATTATGATTGGGCTGGCATTGTTTCTAATTGCTCAATGCTGATGGCATATGACTTGCTAAATAGTTTGAATCCCACACTAAATGTCTTTTTGTTCCCCAGCTACAATCTTGCTATTGCTCTAAAAACCAGCTGCCAGTTCTTTTGCCAAAGAGCTTCTTTTCAGCATCATGATGGAAACCTGCTGTTTGATCCCATGACTTCTTGTTTTAGTCCCTAGCTCAGGTGGACCATTTCTTCCAGCAGTTTTTGAGAAATGCTGCATTGATGTACCCAATAAATCATTATTATTTTAATTCATTTTTTACTTCTGTTATGTTTTAGTCTTAATTTTGGTAGTATTGATTTCTAGTTTGGAAGGCATTTTCTGTTATCATTTTGAATGCAATTTTGCTTCTGGCTTTAACTTTGGATTTAGAAATCCAAAGATTTGCTCACTCCAGGAGTATATAAAGATTTTTTTTGCTGTCTTGAATTGAAAAACTCAAAATCTGGCACTTTCAACCATGATGTAAATGCATGTGTCTTTCACAAAACAGAAAACAGAGGAACAAAGTCTAGCTGAATTTTTTTTATTGCTGCCATAAGAAAGGTCCATGGCCTGCCTGGCTTAAACAAGTGAGGAGCCTAATTATCCAGTTATGTCCTTCACTCTAGTTCATCAAATTACAATTATTTCTCTCATGCAACCATATTCACCTCATCACAAGAACCATGGAGTCTTAGCCTGTTCTAATATCGCCTCTGAAATCTAAGCTTCAAAGGCTCATCTAAATATCCTTCAAATCAACTATGGTTGAGACTCATGAACAAATCTATCCTGGAGCAAAATTCCTGTCCCAGTATGAACCTGTGAACCCATATACAAATTATATAATTCCAAACTTTGATTGTGGGACTGATAAAGGATAGACATTTTCATTCCAGTGTGGAGAAGTTATTACTAGAAGGATCATGATTTCCAGGTTCAGTAGGAAACCTAAAAGAACAATTCCTATTACATTTTAAGGCTCGATGGTCTATGCTCTGTGCCCATTAGGTGGCCTTGACCCTTTATTCCTGGGGGAGGTTTGACGGGCTCTCTAAATCCAAGGAGAAAAATCAAATACTCTGGAAATAAGGAGTAGACAACTCTGTCTCTGGGCCTGTAGTGATATCAGAATTCCTACAACCTCTGAAAAAATTTTAGCATCTATCTTTCCTTTTTTGGAAAGATGATGCTTATTTGCAATTAGAAAGCTTTATTGGCCCATTCTGTAGAACCCAGAAGCCTGTAAATCTTCAGAAGTCTTCCATAGAATCTCGGAATCTGAAATCCTCCAGAAAGCTGAGGGATTAATGCCTGTCAAAGTACTTATCATCTTACCAATTTGACTTACCAATTTGTACAGGGGTACAAGTCATCAAAAAAGAATCTCCACAGATCTGCTCTGTATGCAATTCCATCTCTATTCCCGACTTCTGCTGAAATGGCTAATTGTATTCATACACCATACCCTGTAATCTTTTGGTCAAATGGTTACTTATTCATACCCTGAATGTTCTCTCTAGACCATGCCAGACCATGCTTTCTTTTATTCAGATGGGCTGAGAATTTTTCAAATCCTCATATTCTTGTTCCTTTAATATTTTTCTTTAATTTAGCTCTATACTCTCTTATTTTACTGTAAGAAGCAATGAGAAATCATGCCATGCTTTCAACACGTTGCTGAGTTCATCTAAGTTCATCACTTATAAGTTCTACTTTCAACAAAATACCAGGAGACAGTTGGCAAAGTCCTTTACACTTTATTACAAGTATCATGTTTCTTCCAGTTTCCAAAAGTGTGATTTCTATATGTCTGAGACCTCACCAAAAACACCTGTAATGTGTCTATTTCTATCAACATCTTTTTCTATAGTGATCTATTGTATTAGTTCAGTTTCTATTGCTATAACAAAATACATGATGTAAGTTACTTTATAAAAATAAGAGGTTTATTTAGCTTTCAGTTTTGAAAATTCAAGAGTATTATACCACAATCTGTTCTAGTCTAGTGAGGGTCTCATGGTGAATGGCATCACAATGACAGAGCACGTGCAGAAGAGATTACACAGCAAGACAGGAAGTCCAGAGAGTTACCTGAGAACTTCAAACCTGCTTTATAGCAACACACTTTTGTGCTAGTCCATGAAACAACCACTAATTCCTTTTGATGTCAGTGTGTCCATGACTTCACCAACCTCCATGAGTCCCTACTTCTTACATCTTTTACAACCTCAGTACCACCCCACTGAGGACTAAGATTCCAGCACATGAACATTTGTTCAACAAATTGTACCAAACCATACCATCTCATCCTTGATCCCCAAGGCTCATATTTTTCTCAAAGGGCAAAAATAAATCATTCTTTGTGTTAATAGTTCCCAAAGTTTTCATTATTTCTAGCATTACTCAAAAGTTCAAGTTCAAAGTTTCATATGAAATTGGAGACAAATTCCTTCCATCGGTGAATATTTAAAATCAAAATAAGTAAAAAATGTCCCTAATACAATGTCAGAACAGGCTCTGGGTGACATTCCTGAGCATAGTCAAAGAAAAGGGGACATTGCTCCCCTGCCCCCAAAAGGCTGAGACACAGCAGGTCAGACATTAAATCACTAAGTTTGGCATCTTGTGCATCCTAGATTGTGTTGTGGGCCTCTACGGCCTTGGGCAGACCTCCCACAAAGGTTTTGCTGGTTGCAGCACGTGTGACTATTGTCATAGATTGTCTTTGAACATTGATACTTATGGTATCCTGAGATTAGCATTATGGTTGGCTCTGCTTTCCTGGATCTAGAGAGGAGAGCTTCCTTTCTCATGGTTCCCCTAGGCATTATGAAGAGACATCTCTATGAATGCTCTTCCCCTGCAGCAAGCTATATATGGGCACTCAGGCTTTCCTTTGAAATCTTGGTGAAAGCTACAACAATCCCATAGTTTTTATGTTCTGTCTGCATACAGAATTAGCACCACATGAACATGGACATCACCAAGTTCTACCACTAGCACAAATGTGCCTATGCTCATTTGAATCACACCTAGAAGGGTCACAGATCATTTCACCAGGAAACGAGAAGAATCCCAAGGTAGCATTGCACAGGTTTCTTTCACAAAAGCATCTTTTGCTTCTACATTTGAGGACTTATCCTAAGAAAGGCAGCCTTGAAGTTTTCTGAGAAGCCCTTGAGACTTTTTTGTTTTTTGATGATTGACATCTGGTTTTCTTTTGCCTATACTAATCTTTTCAGCAAACAGTTGTTCACAATCTCCTTTTCTACACTGATGTACGCTTATTTGCCCAAGTTAATGTTTTCCAATATTTTCACTCTGTTTACCTTTGCCCCTAAATCCCATTATAAATCTCAATGAAGGCAGCCAATAATAACCAAACAGTAGCCTGAATGTTTTGTTGTTTAGATATATCTTCTGCCAAATATTCTGTCCATTGGTCCTAAATCTGGCCTTCCACCAAGCCTTTGGGCATGGATAACAATGCAGCGAGGTTCTGTGAGATGGTGTGATAAAGATGCCTTTATTTCCACTTTCAAAGGGAATGGTCCTCATTTCTATCAGTACTCTAGTCATAAACACTTATTTAATTTTTAAGAAGTTCTGTACTCTGTAGTCTTGCTTCCTGACTCTTCAGAATAACCCATAATGCTCCATTTACAGCAATACAGGCCTTCTATAACCTATTTATCAAATTCTAACCTGTGCTGGTAAAAATTACCAACTTCCAAAGCTGCCTCCACATTTTCAGGGGTCATTTTATGAATAATCCTATTCCCTAAGGATATTTTCTAACGTGCACATGTCCAATCTGTGTTCCTAGTTTTAAATACCTGGGAATAAGTATTTTAATCAGAAAAGAGGGGTATTTAATTTACAGTCTGGGAGAACCAAGAGCATGCATGAACTACTTCTTAGCTCTGGTGAGAGGCTTCTTGCTATAAAAACCACATGGCAGATGACACCACAATGGGAGTGTCTGAAGAAGAGATCACATGGGAAGACAGGAAGGAACACAACCAAAGGAGCCAAGCATTGCTCGATAACAATATATTCTTATAGAAACTGTCTCTGCAAGATTAATTCCTTCTGTGGTGCTGCCCCCACAACCTAACCATGCTCCACTGTAAACCAAACCTTAGAGGTTCCATCCTCTCAACATTGTCAAATTGAGTGCCAAGCTTCCAGCACTCAAACTTTTTGGAGACAACCATAGCATTTATGCATATTTCTAAGGCAATGGAAGACTTCTCTAGCTTTTCTCTTTTCTTTATGTACCCTCATTAGAATTAACTTTAGCGTCAATATTTTTACAAACAATCTCTTCAGGGCAATCTAAGTATCTTTTACATACATTTGAAAATTCTTACAGCCTTTATCCATTATCCAAACAGCACTTACATTCTAGATATTTCTTGCAGCAGTAACCTATTTCTTTATAACAAAACCTATGTTACTTAGCAGGGTTGCAATAACAAAGAATGGTAGAGAAAACAAAGAGAATTTGTTTTCTCATAATCCTAGAAGCTAGAAGTCCATGATAAGGTGTGAGAAGGGGCATGAGTAGTTATTTCTGACACCTCAGTTCTTGGATGGTAGAGTTGCCTTCTCCCTGGATCATTGTATGATCATTTTGTTTGTCTCTCCTCAGTTCCTACTTTTTTATTTGTTCTAAGTAGTTATACGTGACAGAGGAATGCATTTTGATACATCGAACATACATGGATCATAACTTCTCCTTCTTCTAGATGTACATGATGTAGAATCACAATGGTCATGTAATCATATGCACATAGAGTAATAATGTCCCATTCATTCTATTATTCATCCTATCCCCGTATCCCCAACCCTCCCTTCACTCCCCTCTTCCTAATTCAAAGTAGTTCTATGCTTCCCTAAACTCCAAACTCTTACTGTGAATTACCATCCTCATATCAGTAAATTCTGCCTTTGGTTTTGGGGGATTGGTTTATTTCACTTAGCATGATATTCTCAACCTCCATCCATTTAATGGCAAATGCCGTAATTTCATTCTTTTCTAAGGCTGAATAATATTCCACCATGTATAAATACCATGTTTGGTTATCCTTTCATCTCTTGAAGGGAATCGAGCTTAGTTCCATAATTTAGCTGTTGTGAATTGGGCTGCTATAAACAATGATGAGGCTGTGTCACTCTAGTATGCTGATTTTAAGTCCTTTGGGTATAAACCAAGGAGTGGGATAGCTGGGTCAAATGGTGGTTCCATTCCAACTTTTCTGAGTAATCTCCACACTGCTTTCCATGATGGATGCAATGATTTGCAGTCCCACCAGCAATATATGGAGGTACCTTTCACCAACATTTATTGTTGCTTATATTCTTGATAATTGCTGTTCTGACTGGAGTGAGATGAAATCTTAGAGTAATTTTGATTTGCATTTCAAGAATTGCTAGAGATGTTGAGCATTTTTTTTCATATTTTTTTGATTGTTTTTCTTCTTCTGTGAAGTGTCTGTTCAGTTCCTTAGTCCAATTATTGATTAGGTTATTTGGGGGTATTGTCTATTTAATTCATTTAATATCCTGGAGATTATTGCTCTATCTGAGGTGCATATGGCAAAGATTTTCTCCCATTCTGGAGGCTCCCTTTCCTGTAGGCTCAGCTCCTAAGCTGAGCTCTAGCTTTTTAATTTTAATCCATCCCTTTTACTGATTCTTGATTTTACTTCTTGTGTTTCAGAAGTCTTGTTAAGGAAGTCAGGTCCTAAGTCGATGTGATGACGATTTGGACCTACTTTTTTTTTAGTAGTCACAGGGTCTCTGCTCTAGTGTCTAAGTCTGATCCATTATAAGGTGAGTTTCATGCAGGGTGAGAGGTAGGAGTTTAATTTCATTTTGCTGCGTATGGATTTCCAGTTTTCCCAGCACCATTTGTTGAAGAGGCTATCTTTTCTCCAATGTATGTTTTGGTGCCTTTGTCTAGTATGAGATAACTATATTTATGTGGGTTTGTCTTTGTCTTCTGTACTTACCATTGGTCTACCTGGATATTTTGGCGTCAATATCATGTCGTTTTGTTACTATGGCTCTGTAGTATAGTGTAAGGTCTGGTTTTGAGATGCCTCCTACTTCACTCCTCTTGCTAAGAATTGCTTTGTCTATTATGGGTCTCGTTTTTCCAAATGAATTTATGATTGCTTTGTCTATTTCTACAAAGAAATTCATTGGAATTTTAATAGGAGTTGCATTTAATCTATATAATGCATTTGGTAGTATGGCTATTTTGACAATGTTAACTCTGCTTATCCAGGAGCATGGGAGATCTTTCCATCTTCTAAGGTCTTCCTCAATTTTTTTCTTCAGTGTTCTGTAGTTTTCACCGTAGATGTCTTTTGCCTCTTTTGTTAGATTGATTCCTCCATTTTTTTGAGGCTATTTGGAGTGGGGTAGTTTTCCTAATTTTTGGTGGTTTTATCACTGATGTATAGGAATGCATTTGATTTATGGGTGTTAATTTTATATCCTACTACTTTGCTGAATTCATTTACTATTTCTAGAAGTTTTCTGGTAGAATTTTTTAATCCTCTAAATATAGAATCATGTCATCAACAAATAGTGATAGTTTCTTTTCTTCTTTCCCTTTAAATTCTTTCTTCTAATTGTTCTTGCTAGACTTCCAAGGACAATGTTGAATAAAAGTGATGAAAGAGGGTATACTTGTCTTCTTCCACTTCTTAGAGGGAATGATTTCAATGTTTCTCCATTTAGAATGATGTTGGTCTTGGGTTTGGTGTTGAGGTGTGTTCCTACTAGCCCTGTTTTTTCTGTGTTTTGAACATGAAGGTGTGTATTCTGTCAAATGCTTTTTCTGCATCTATTGAAATGATCATATGATTCTTGTCTTTAAGTCTCTTGATGTGATGAATTATGTTTATGACTTCTGTATGTTGAAACAAACTTGCATCCCAGGGAGGAATCCCACTTGATCATGGTGCACTGTCTTTGTAATACATTTTTTAAATGATTGGCTAGAATTTTATTGAGAATTTTTGTGTATATGTTCATCAGGTTTTTGGTCCGAAGTTTTCTTTCCTTGATGTGTCTTTGTCTGGTTTGGGCATCAGGGTGATACTAGCCTCCTAGAATAAGTTTGGAAGGGGTTCCATTTTGTATTTCATGGAATAATTTGAGGAGTAGTTAATTCTTCCTTGACAGTCTTGCAGAACTCAGCTGAGAATCCATCTTGTCTTGAACTTTTCTTAATTGGTAGGCATTTGATGGTGTCTTTTATTTTGTTGTTTGAAATTGATCTCTTTTAATTACATATGTCCTCCTGATTCAGTTTGGGTAGGTCATGTTTCTAGAAATTTGTTCATGTCTTCAAGATTCTCTATTTTATTGGAATATAAATGTTTAAGATAGTTTCTAATTATATTCTCTATTTCATTAGTGTCCATTTTGATTTCCTTTTTCATCACAAATCTTGGTAATTTGAATTTATCTATCTTTGTTAACATGGCTAAGGGTTTATCAATTTTATTTATTTTTTCAAAGAAACAACATTTTGTTTGGTCAATTTCTTGAATTGTGTCTTTTGTTTCAATTTTATTGATTTAAGTTCTGATTTTAATTATTTCCTGTCTTCAACTGCTTTTGGTATTGATTTGTTCTTCTTTTCCTAAGGCTTTGAGTTGTAAGGTTAGGTTATTTATTTGTTAACCTTTTATTATTTTGATGAATGAACTCAATGCAATAACCTTTATTCTTAGCACTTCACAGAGTCCCAGAGATTTTGTTATGTTTTATTGGTGCCCTCATTTACCTTTAAGGTTTTTTTTAAATTTCAATACTTACTTCTTCTGCTATCCATTTGTCATTCAATAGCGTAGTAGGTAGTCTCCAAGTGCTACAGAAGCTTCTATTTTTATTTTATCATTGATTTCTAATTTCATTACTTATAATACAATGCAGGATATTATCTCAAATTTTTTGTATTTTCTAAGAGTTGCTTTGTGGCAAATGATATGGTCTATTTAGAGAAGGATCCATGTGTTACTGAGAAAAAAGTGTATTGACTCATTGAGTACGAATTATTCTATATATGTCTGGTAAGTCTAAATTATTGGTTATATTGTTTAGTTCAAATTATTTAGTTATTTAATGTTTAAGATTTCCAAATTTGTTCTAATTAGTTATACATGACAGTAGAATGTACATCATAAATAAATTGAGCATAACTTCTCATTCTTCTGGTTGTACACAATGTAGAATCACACGGTCATGTAATCATATATGTACCTAGGGTAATAATGTCTGATTCATTTTACTATTCTTCCTATCTCTATACCCCTTCCCACCTTCACTGTCCTCTACATAATCCAAAGTACCTCTATTCTTCTTCCCTAGCCCACCCCCTTACTGTGAATTGGCATCTGCATATCAGAAAAAAAACATTCAGCCTTTGAATGTTTTGGGTTTGGTTTATTTTGCTTTGCATGATATTCTCCAGCTCCATCCATTTACCTGCAAATGCCACAATTTCATTCTTGTTTAAAGCTGAGTAATATTCCATTGTGTATATATACACCACATTTTGTTTATCCTTTCATCTCTTGAAGGGCATCTTGGTTGGTTTCATAGTTTAACTTTTGTGAATTGAGCTGCTATAAACATTGACATGGCTGCATGACCATAGTATGTTGATTTTAAGTCCTTTGGGTATAAACCAAGGAGTGGGATAGCTGGGTCTAATGGTGGTTCCATTCCAAGTTTTCTGAGGAATCTCCACAGTGCTTTCCATGATGTTTTCACCAATTTGCAGTCCCACCAGCAATGTATGAGTGTACATTTTCCCCACATCCTCACAAACATATTGTTGCTTGTATTCTTGATAATTGCCATTCTGATTGGAGTGAGATGAAATCTTAAAGTAGTTTTGATTTGCATTTATAAAATTGCTAGGTATTGAACATTTTTTCATATTTTGTTGATTGATTATATTTCTTCTTCTGTGAAGTGTCTGATCCCATTTATTGATTGGGTTATTTGTTTTTCTGGTGTTGAGTTTTTTTATTTCTTTATATATCCTGGAGATTAACGCTCTATCTGAGGTACATGTGGTAAAGATTCTCTCTCATTTTGTAGGCTTTCTCTTCACCTTACTGATTGTTTCCTTTGTTTGGAAGATCTATCCAGTGATGAAAGAAGTGCATTCTTGTCATCCAGTATTATTGTGTTGTGGTCTATTTCATTCTTGAAATTAAGAAGGGATTATCTGATGCATGTAGATGCTCCATTGTTTGGGGCATAAATATTTACAATTGTTATATCTTGTTGATGTACAATTCCTTTTAGCAGTATGAAATTCCTTTCCCTTCTGATTAACTTTGGCTTTAAGTATACTTTATCTGATATGAGGATGGGAACTTCTGCTTGTTTACATCATCCATATGAGAAATGTTTTTTCCCATCTTTCCACCTTTGGTCTAGATTTCTTTGCCTATGAAGTGGGTCTCTTGGAGACAGCATATTGTTGGGTCTTGTGTTTTAATCCAATCTGCCAGTGTGTCATTTGATTGATAAATTTAGGTCATTAGTATTCAAGAGTCTTTGGTTTTTTGGGATTGGCTTATGTCATGTAGCATGATATTCTCCAATGCCATCCATTTATCTGCAAATGCCATAATATTATTCTTCTTTATGACTGAATAGACATCAATACCCTATGTACATGTATGATTACATGAATGATACGATCTACATCATGCACAACTATAGACATGAAAAGTTGCACCCTATTTATGTAAAATGAATCAAAATGAAGTCTGTAAAATTTTTCAAAAATTTAATTAATTTATTTTAAAAAACATTCAAGAGTATTATTGAGATATGATTTGTATTCCCAGTCATTTGGTTTTATTTCTGCTTTTTAATTTAGTTTCTCTTTTGAATAACTATTCCTTTAGTGTTGTTCCTCCCTTTTCTGGTTGTCACTTTTTAAAAACTTTTCATCTTCATGGAATATTTTGTTGAGAATGCCCAGCTTTGAGGGAGGGAACCAGCTGAGATTCAGATTGGTTTGCTCCTATATGTAATCTGATATTTTTCTTTCAGGGCCTTTAAATTCTATCTTTACTCTGTATGTTAGTCATTTTCATTATAATGTGCCTTGCTCTGGGCCTGTTGTAATTTTGTACATTTGGGGTCTTGTAAACCTCTTATATTTGGTTGTCCATTTCATTCTTTAGGTTGGAAACTTTTCTGATATTATTTCATTGAACATATTGTGCATTCCTTTGGTTTGTATCGCTATACCTTCATTTATCCTGATAAATCTTAAATTGGTCTTTTCTTGTTATCCCTTAATTCTTGGAAATTCTGTTCATGGGTTCTTACCATATTATCCATGTTGTCAACTTGGATCTCAATGGAAAATTAAACATTTGCAACTCCCCTTCTCAGCTGATAGTTGGGGTTGTCTGCAATTTGATGGTACCTCCACCCTCACGATGGTGAGGGTTTCTAGGGTGGGAGAGTCAGTAATGGAGGTGAAACTCCTGGAGGTAGGGTATAGGAATTGCCTGTCCAGTTGGAAGACTGCACCCCAGGAATCTATTTATGTGATGTAGGGGCCTGATGTTAGCCTTTTATGTCACCTGCAGACTACACAATTCCAGGTCTCTGATTTAGTCTTCAAACTGGATCTCTCCTGCCACTGACCTTTCTAATTCCTGGTCAGCCACTTCTCTCCCATGTGGTTCTGGGGGCTGGACCCCAGGGGCTGTGCTCCTATCTTGGAGAACTCTTCTGTTTGGGCGAATCACACCAGTCGCTGAAACCTGCAGGTCATCCATGTAGCTATGAGTCCTGGGTTGGGTTGGGAGCTAGGGAGGAATTGGGAAATTGGGATTGGGGAGCTGGAGGTCTCTACTGGGTGTTGGGCTGATGCTGGACCTGGCAAGATTTAGGAATGAGTGGATGTGGAACTGGGGAGGGTAATGGAGACCATATTTGTCCCCACAGGCTTCAGGTTTCTGAGCTTGGGAGAGCCCAGCTTTCTCCAGCCTCCTTAACCTGCCATTCACCCCTGGGTAAAATGCTCCCAGTTTCCGACTTTACACTGTATTATGAGGCTCAGATAGGCCCACATAGATCTATTTGCAAACTCACAGATCTGGATTTCAGCTTCCGTAGGCTCTGCCATGCTGCAGTCTCCAGATGGCTCCTAGATTGCAGATGATGGATAAACTCTGGTGGCGAGGTTCCAGATATATATCTGATGAGTCTAGCTGTCCATGGTTCAGCTAGGGCAGACTGGCAGACTCCCACTCCAGTCTTAGGATTTTTCACTCTACACCTTGGGGAGACGGATATTCCTATTGTTTGATTTCTGGGTAGCTGAGCTAAGAGAAACGCTTTCTACCATCTTTGAATCTCTCATTTCCTATTCTTATAACACCAATCATATCATAACAGGGCATATTCTAATAAGCTTATTTGATCTTAATAACCTCTATAAAGTCCTTAGTTTCAAATACATTCTCATTCTGAGTATCAGGAGTAAGAACTTCAACATATAATGTTGACAGGAACACAATACAACACATACACTGGCATAATGTGATAGCTCCAGAAAACCATCCAGAAAACCTTTCACAGTCCTTCCAGCTCCTTCATCCTTCCTTAGAGTAGAATTGTTTTCATCATGATCAAGCAGCTGTATTTCCAGTTACTACACATAACATAATCAGTATACATTTAAGGCATGCCTAAGAGGAAAATACAAAGAATGAAGGACCCCCTTTTGTTTGAAATCCTTGAAGCCAAAGCACATTTCCGTTGTATCTTATTAACCAGTACTTAGTAACATTGCCACATTCAAGCTCTGAAGTTTCTAGAAAATGTCATTTTGTTCAAGGAAAATGTTCCCTTCTATGGAGTGAGGACCTGTACAAAAATTCCTAGAAAGAATATGAGTTTCAGATTAATTCATAAGTATTTAATGAATCATTTGCTTTGTGTGCTATACTAAAGAGACTGGATACAGTATAAGTGAGTCATACTTCTTGCTCACTGCAAAGTGAGATCTAATCAGGGAAGCACATTACATAAAAATTAGTGTGATGAAATAAAATGCAACTGAAGTGCCATGCCTAAGGTAGACTGTTTATCTCAACAGTATAATAAAAGATGCATGATGTACAAGCAGAAAAAAAGGTGTTCATCTTGGAGTATATGGTCTTCAGAAAATCCTGTAGGTTTTATACAAGTCTGTCAGGTAGACAGGATAGGCAAGACATTATTGTTAAAAAAAAAAAAAAAAAAAAAATTTAACCCATGTTAAGGAATCCGAAGATTGGGATAAGAAAAGAATGGAGGAAGTATGGATGGTGTAGAGGAAAATGGGACAGGAGGGGGTAGGGGAAGGAAAGATAGTAGACTGAGACAGACAGTATTATCCCTATATATGTAAGATTATATGAATCGTGTGAATCTACATTGTGAAAAAAAAAAGATATATTCCCTGCTGTGTAATTATATCAAAATGGGTTCTACTGTCATGTATAATTAAAAAGAACCAATTAAAAAAAAAAAAAAGGAATCCTAAGATACTCAGAACTGATTGTTCCCCATATGACTATAACTTTTCACTCTTTCACCTTGTTAATTAATAAAAAAATACTCCTGCCTTTTCAAACCCAGTTTCCTCTCTGAGATATTTTTTTAAACTAAGGTCATTTTGCAATGTGAAAGTACTCAAAAATATCATTGGCCCATGCTTGATTGTATTGCATTTTACTTACTTCTGATTATTTTGTTCCATTTAGAGCCATGAATTTCAATATTGTTCTGACTGTCATCAAACTTAGACATAAGAAAGTTTCTTTAAATTTTGGTAAAATAATGTTCCCTATATACCAAATATTGGGGATTAAAACATTCATGATTTTCCATATGTTTTATTTTCCACAAATTCTATAAACACTCGTCAAATTAGAAAATTTCAAAAGCTATAAATATGTAAATTAAGTCTTTTGTTGCTTTTACGGGAATATTGCATTTTAATTAAATGTATTTCTATGAGATCATGATATATAAAGACAGGTTTGGAGTCCACTATGTAACATACATTATAAAACATGCCTAATTCACCATTAAAAATGAATTTAAATCCTCTATAAAATTAGACATTTGCCTCCATTTTTATATTTAATAATCAAGTTTACAAATATTCAAACAATTAAATGATAAAGCATTTTTATTATCATAAAGAGAACATCATTGGAGTGATTTTTTTAAAATGTCACCCTTATTAGAACACATATCTCCTTTCTATTAAGGTAGGACTTTATGGGCTATAGAGCTTTTTTTTAAAAAAAATTTTATATGCTCTAATTTGTTGTTCATGACAGTAGAATGCATTTAAACATTTTGATAGATCGTACATAAATGGAGTGCAATCTCTCATTCTTCTGATTATACATATTATAAGATCACATTGGTCATGTAGTCAATATGTACATGAGGCAATAATGTCAGTTTGACTCCAACATCATTCCTACCCCCATACCCCTTCCCTCCCTTCATTCCCCTCTATCTAATATAAAGTAACTCTATTCTTCCCCATCCCCTGCCCTTATTGTGATTTAGCATCCACATATCAGAGAAAACTTTCAGCTTTTGGTTTTTGGGGTTTGGCTTATTTCACTTAGCATGATATTCTCTATCTCCATCCAAATAGTGACCTCACTATTCAAACTAAAGTTAGCTATTTTTAAATCAATGGAAAATAAATATTCAGATTATTACTCTAAACCACTTTCAGGGACTTTTCTTGTGTTCATTTTGCTTGAATATTGCACAACGCAAGGTTCACTTTATCCTTCTAATGTAATGAGATACAAATTGGTATGGAATAATTTGGTTTGAGCATTTTCCTGCCTGTAATTCAGGAAGAAGTAAAAATATACAATGGATTCATAAGAACATTCAAAAATACAGAAAACTGGAATAAAATCAAGCATTATTTATATGAAGGCTAAAGAGTGCCTTTGAAAATGATTTAGTAGTCAGGAGTTCTTCTAGGTATTACAAAAAATAGCATGTCCCAGCCAGAATCATAACATGCTTAGCATACACATGAGCTTTCTACTCCCCTGATATAAACTAACTTTATACCTATATGTAAATAATATGTTAATATGGACATACATTTAATGTTAAAGGAAAATACATGTAAATGCATATCAAGGAATTAAAAAATACAAATTTCCAATAACTTCAGCATCTATTTTTACTCTAGATTAGGTATATTGTCACAGATGTTTCTTAAACTTTACCTACAAAGGGAACTGAATTTGAACATAAAGCATTATGTGCCTACACTCAAAATTAAAGTGTTTCCTTTTGTGAGAATGATGTTCTGTAATAACAATATTTTTGGCAAAACATAAAAATATTAGTTTTCATGTGATTAGCTTCTAAATGATAAAGAGCCAAGAGGATCTAACCAATATATTGAATGTGTTTCATTTTGCCTATAAGCAGGCTCTAAAATTCAGTTTTCACATTGTTGGCACAAAATCACTTACACAATAAAGTTATATTGTCCCAATCATACTATGATGAGTAGCCAAATATTGCATCTAGAAATAAAAAATCAGCTGTTGCCTCAGAAGTGAAATCACATGCATTTTTAGTACCTTAATTCATAATTAGTCTGTTTGAATTGCCATTAAATATCTCAATCAAAATATTCTCTTACAGTGCCCTATTTCACAGATCTCTTCGTGCAAATTTGCATCGGCACTTCTATTCCATTCTCTTTGATTTCAGCATGGAGTACTGAAGTATAAATCACTTTGGCTGCTTTCCCACAAAGTAATGAATGTTTCATCATATCAACCCCCAAGCTTTTTTTCCCCTTTTTATTTGTTTCTTGGGTTCTTTTTTCTTCTTCTTCCTTTTCTTTAGCCTATTATATGCTCTCATGAGTTCTTCCCCTCTCAAAGAGCCCTATGAGAAGTGTAATCAGATGGAGCTTGTCTCCAATGGGGATCCAGAGCTTACTAATGTTTTATTTATTTGAAGCATGTTCTGTTGAGTTGTTAATGTTCATCAAAGTAACTCTCATGTCATGTTTTTGAAGAGTCTGAATAACAAAGTAACTTTGCCATTGCAACACCTCTTCTGTGAAAGTTTGAGTTTGAAATGCGTATTTGAACGCTCCTTAAACAAAAGATGTTTCTCCTCCAGAACAGAAGAGGGTAGAGTATGTCAATGAGTATATTATTCTTCTGTGTAATTAGAATGTGTATCTGCATAATACAGAGGCTACTGCCAAACATAACTCATAATCATAAAATTAGGATTTCTGGTAGCCTATAAGCAAAATGTATAGTTCACTGAGTCTTTTCACATAGTCACTTTGAACATGTTCTACATACAATAGAGTCACCTGGGTTCACCAATTAAGCCTGTCAATAGAAGGCAAAGCAGGTCTCTAATGCATGGACTTTATTTGTGTCAATTTGTTTTTAACCTGTCTTGTGGGAAAGTTTTTTTGAGACAAGAGTTCTAGGTCACATCTTAAAATAATGTTTACTGTTATCATGTCATAAAATATTAGCAGTAATAACAACAATGCTAATAATTGCTTAATTCTATTTTATATGTAAACATGACAAGAATTGTGCTAATTGTTCATTTGGTTTTTCATGAAGGAGTTTGTATTATCCCCATTTTATATATATGAGCCCTAACATGCAGAGAAATGAAGAAACTTACTGTGTCCCAAGGGTAGAACAATTTGACTCTAGAGTCTTAATCTATTATTGTATTTCACAATGAGTATGCACTGAAATAAGTATATGTGAATCTTTGCATCTTTGCAGGTCAAACAATGTAACATCAAAATTCATAAATCAAAGTATCTCTGAAAAAAAGTGAAGCCTTATAAGAAATAATACAATGAATTTTTTTTTTTAAGCATTAAAAAATTCTAGCATCAAATAAACATTAGCTGAAGTAAATGCACCCATGTGACTCAGACCACAACACAACACAAAAGTGTCTATATTTATGTCTGAAAGTGCCCAAATGTTCTCTCACCATTCCTGACCATTTTCATTATGGCGTCTTTCCTAATAACCTGCCCCAGTAAATCTCCTTGATAGAAGCATTTTACAATGGCAAAGAAAAATCTTACTTCTTCCCAAAACATGTCAAATCTGCAAGGCTCCAAGGCATGGAATCTCACAGCTCATCCTTGGGCCTTGAGCATTGTTTATGCAACAAGGTGTTTTGTTGTAAAGTAGAACAGGAACGGCCTATGGGGGTAAGGAGGGTGAGTGCGACCATGCTAACACCACGCCAGGAACTCGGGTTCTGAAGACCAGGCTCGGTTTAATGCAGCACAAGCAAGCTTATATAGCAGACATTCACCAATTACAATTACCAACAGCCGTTAACACCCCCCTGCCACACTCCCAATGCATGCTCATGCTAGGCTGGTGATTGGCTCGTGATCAGACCAATTACAGGAAGAGAAAGCGCCTGAGCTCTGTATCCTCAGGCACTCCTACAGTGTTTCCACAGAAATAGGAGACACACTCAATGCCCAGGATTCCCCTTTCTACCTGAAACCCCTGAAGTCATACTATGCTAGCCATGGACCTTTAATTTACTATCATTCTTCTTCTCTATGGGTAAAATCAGATTAGGAAACTGACAACCCCATATTCTCATTGGTGCTACTCCCAGAATTGTTACTCTTATCTTTTATTTTTCCTAATTTTCCAATCAACTCATCAGCTACATGTTCTAAAAGGAAAAGTCTATCAGAAAAATAAAGCTAAAAAAAAAAAATACTCTGATTTAGGGTTATATGGAATGCTTAGTTGTCTTTAGAAAAATAAACTTTTACTTTTTTACACCCATAGATATAAAAAATAGAGACATTTACAGCAATTGATCTTCCAAAACACAAGTTTTAATTGATTGTTTTTTACTCTATAATTATTGAAGAAAAAATAATTTGAGGTCAAAATTCTTTCATAAAAACAGTTTTACTGACCCCCCCACTAGGTGTTAAGTGTTTTAAACCAAATAGACATGTGAGATCTTTCTTTGTAACTCAAACATCACTTTGAAACATCATGAAAATAATCATTTATTTTTGTCTAATTTGGTTTATCATTGTCCAACTGGATTATTGATCTTTTCTTACTCAACAATGAGTAAGCAAGCAATGGAGATAATTGCTTCCTAGATCCTTGATATTTATTTATTTATTTATTTATTTATTTAATTTTGCTTTTTCATTTTTTGTTTCAAGTTATACATGACTGCTCCATTCTCTGGTGGAAAGATGTCCACTGTGACACTGTGACAGTTCTGCCATGTTTGCACACTAAAGGGACATATCTTTGGACTTGGAATATCTGACAAATTTCAACCACCATTTGGCCTTCGTTAAAAGATGAGCTTACTCTGTGTCCTCATAACATGTGGCAACTACTTCATTTAATTCTCCTGGATTTGCAAAACTCAGAAAAAGACATTTGAAAAATCATTAGCATCATCTTAACTAAAATGAAACACTAGAGATAGGGAAGATAAGGCCACGATATGAATAACTCCAGAAGAAAGGATGACATTATTGAAATCAAATGTAAATATTTTTGGGTCAATGCACAATTGCCAATGTTAACTTTTCTTTTCTCTACCCACTGCTATAGTGACTAAAGAGTTTTCAAAGTCCAGAAAAATGTTTGTTAAAACCTTCTGTTTTTCCTGGTGTCTGTAGTTTCCATTTTCAGCCAGTGAGAGGTACAGGGAGAATTTCTGGGGATCCCTGGAAATATTTTCCTTCCCATGTAATAGAGATACATAAGAAAGCTTTTTCACCTAATTCATTCCTTCCTATATGAGAAGCATTCTTTTTTAATTAATTTACTCTTGTGACTATGGATACCAGGAAGCAAGTTCAACACACAAATGATAAGCTCCCAACAGAATGAGAGGAGCAGAGATGAAGTGGAGGAAGTGCCTGAGTCTAGACATGTCCCTGTTTCCTAACCAGGTCTGGGATTCCTTTCTCTAGACTAATATTATGTAAACAAAATAGATTCTTCTGTTGTAAGCCAAAAATATTACTAATGGGGATAAAAATATAATAATAAATATAATATAATATGTTTTGTGCATACACTGAATGCAAATAACGCTGCTAAGTACCTAGTATACTGCCTCAATGCTCAGAAAATATGAAAAATAAGTACTTTCTCATGGGGCACTGAGGCTTTGAGAGGATGAAATTAACAGCTAAGCTTTCTCAGCTGTGAAGTAGCATTTTTGAAATATTTTTTAGATGTTGATAGACTTTTATTCATTTATTTATATGTGATGCTGACGATTGAACCCAGTGCCTCACACATGCTAGGTAAAGGCTCTACCACTGAGCTATAGCCCCAGCCCTAAAATAGCATCTTAACCTTCAATATTAGGCAGTCTAACCCAGAACATAAGCTTTGGAGTAGAAGAGAAACTTCTAAACGGAATTGTACATGCAACACTGAATTCCTTAAAGTGAATACATGATCTTAAAGTATTTGCAATATTTTACTCTTTGACATATTCAAGTAGAGAACCTGTTCTACTTTAAGGTATCACCAAAGAGACTTTGAAGTTTCTTTTCCTCTAATTAAGCTTCAGAATCACCATCTTACTTTTCTGGATAATTTATTCCTTACAATTCTAAATCCCCTCAAGGACAGCCCACAATCAACCAGAATGTAGGAATGGGATGCTGGACATGGTAGTGATGATTTGAACTTATTTTTTCACCCTTCAAAAAAAGCAAACAAACAAAAAAACCTTGCAACTTTCGGAATTGAAACCAGGGGTATTCTATCACTGAGCTACATCCCAGTCCTTTCTGTTTTCCTTTTTGAAACATGGTTTCATTTAATTGCACAGGATAGCCTCAAACTTGCAATCCTCCTCCCGCAGCCTCTGTAGTATCTGGGATTACAGGCATGCACCACTGTGCCTGATTATTATTGGGTCTTCTATGAGAAAATTTATGTAAACATTCCCAACAACATTAAAGGAAGTTTTTGAGCTTGTAAGTATTTCTATTTTCAAAAAACTTCATGCAAATAAATTTGAGAAAAAATTATTGAAATGAAATTTTATAATAATTCTATTCATCAAAAAACCATTACTGATAGAGGAAGGACTCTGAATATTTGCTCTAATGGAAAATAAATTGGCATCTAGAAGTTTACAAAGAATATTAAGATACAAACATTATATCAAAGTCCATTGATAAGTCATTATTTTTAGATGATTGTTTTCTGTACTCCCCCTGTGGACTATGTTTTAAGTGAGTCTTATTAGACATTTTTAAATAGATGGGGAGATTATGACCAGAAGATCACATTAATAATTGTCCCTAATTTCCATTAGAAAGTTTAAAAAAACCTAGAAAAAATTTAATTTGGCAGTTAATGCCAGGGTTTGATTGAACTCTGCATTGATGCTGTGATATATAGAGTGAAATGATTAATCTTTCTTTTCATTATACCAAGAAGGAAAATTATTAACAGAGATTTGATGGTTATAAAAAAAGATGAAACATAAAACACATTTGATTAAAATATTTGTTCCCAAGAAGAATCAGAATGAATTGGGATAGAAGAGAGCTGGCCTTATTATTTTCTTCTCTGGAGGATGGCTGGGTAGTGCCATAATCCCTCTTTTATCTTCAGTATGCTTCCTGTTCTTAAGATTCAGTCCTGTGAAAAGAAAGAATAAATAGGAGAGTTTCAGTTCTTCAAAAAATAATATTTCTGAAAATGCTGTATAAATATTTAGGGCTCTTACTTCATCCACTTAGACAGCAACTTGACTAATGTTCTCTGTGTGTGTGCATTTAATAAGAACCAAGTACTTCCAGAAAATCCTCAGAAATAGGGAAATATAACTTCTTTAAATCCTGGCCCACTCTGCCTTTAAATGGCAGACAACACACTTGGTCTTACACCATCAGTGTAACAATTCTAGTTTTCATCTTCCTCTTCTGTGAGCTGTGACTGTAGAAGTAGAGGGTCACCAAAGGAGAAGAGGATGGAAAGACTCAAGATGGGTAGAACCACAACATGGGGGCAAGCATTGAGAGGAAAGCTATTCACACTGCTGGATTAGAAATTCTCTCTGGTGTTTCTCCTTGACCGTCACCTCGCAGTCTTCACTGGCCTCATGGCACCCATAGTGAGAGCCTCCCAGGACAAGTTCTGGTCTCCCTTGCTCTCTTGGGCTACAGAGTAAGTGCTCATCTGTACAAGTCTTCTGCTACCTCGCTCCTATACCCCAACTCAGGTTGTTGTCTGACAGCTGCACCCCCAGATATCCTTGCTTATCCAAATACTCAGTTCCTTAATAAGCAAATCATTCCTCATGAAGCCTTTCTGAGCTCTGGCCAGTGACTTTTCTGGTTTTGTGTTTTACATTTATATTTTTAAATTTTATCAGGTATATGGATACAGATATACATATGCTTATCATATATCCATTATATATATATAGATAGATATGAAAGGTGCATTTTTTATAGAACTATACATAAAATGTTTGTCTTACAAAATAGCCTGTGTGTTTGAACATTTTCTCTCTGAATTCTCCATTTCTATTGGGCGAATTCATTCCTTTTCCACTGTTCTAAAGTATAACCTTTTCTGTTTAACTTCCCTTGTATACAATTCCTCTGAAAGTTGGAATGAGTTTACCTATTAAAGCAAACCCTCTTAAAACACATGCAATAAAACTGTAACTAATGGAATAATAGGCAAAGTTTGTGGAGAGGTAACTCAAATCTTCTGAAAAAGTAAATAAATATGCTTAATAACATAAAAATGTAATGAGAAAGAAAAAGCACATTTTTATAGTTTGATTTCTAGAATAATGATATGATGATATAAAAATAATTGCTCACAAATTCTTGTACACTAGTTGTTGTATATTGGTTTACCATAATGACAAAAGTAAAAGAAAAAGGATGATTTTTCTGGCTAACAATGCAAAATGATTAGGTACACATCTTCCAAAGTTATATATTTGAAAATTATTATTTGTAACTAATTATCATAATAAAACTTTAGAAATTAAAATATATAGCCTATAGTAATTATATAGTATAATATTAATTTGAAGATCTGCTGTTTTAGAAAATACTTTGTTTTATTATTTTATTGTTTTGTTTTTACAAATAGTATTTAAGAAATATTTTAATGTTTAATGAATTCATTTTGTGTCCGAGCTGATTTGCAATCTTATTAAAAGATAAATAATTCTAAATTCCTCTACTATTCAGATTTTTCTTTCTTCCTCATCTAGATTAGCATCTTTTTCTCTCTTTATCTAGACATTTCGCTCTTTTTCAGACATTCCTTTATTTTACAGAATAATTTGGAGATCCTTTTCTTAAAGATATGCAAAATATCTCCTTACTCAGGGTGAGAAAATGTAGGTCTTAATGCTTACAAAAGGAAAGAAGAAAAAATACATTTTCATAAATGATATATGAAGAATATAATAATATGCTACAAAAATGTCTTCTGTGTGTGTGGAAAAAAAAATTTTATTGTGTTCTACCCAAGGAAGAATTCAAAAAAGAACTGATTCTTACCCAAGTAAACATAACATCATAATTGAAGGAAAAGGAAAAATCAGAGTACACCTAAAAGCAACCCAATGATAGAATGCACTGTTAATACTAGCAAAGGGGGGTTACTCTGAAAAAGACTAGGGTAAAGTCAGGAGAGGAGACATATAACCTATTTTCATACCTGTCACTGTCATAATCAGGAATGATTCACAAACAAGAAGAAGTGCCCCAGCTCTTTTCCCAGTCCCCTGTGTAAACTGAGCTAGGTTGTAGGACTAGGTTGTAGTGAGCTTGAAGCAGATCTTCCTACCAGAACTACAAAATGGAAACACATAAGTGATTACACCCTCCCCCAAGAAAAGAGAGGGATGTGCCAAAGAATTCAGTTTAAATAAATGAGTATAAAAAATTATTTAGCATCATGTAAATAAAATGATTTGTACTCTTCAACATTGTTTTTGGAACAAATTTTATTTATCTTTGTGGATAAACCAACATGGTACTGAAATATGAAAGAGCACCTTGGAATGAAATCCTCCTCACAGCTTCTACCAATTCCATCCTTTTCATTTGTTGTTTGATGACCATTAAACTGATTTCATTTGACCAAATTGGATTTTTTGGCTGTCTTAAGCAGTCCATGCCCAATAAATCAAAGAACCAGTGCAGTTGATCCAATTTGGCCATTGAGATGTACATGGGTATGACATAGATATCACACACACTCATGTTTTCTGAACAAAAATGTACAGGTGGGAAGTTCTCTTCTTTTTTTAATTTTAATTTTTTAAATTTTAATCAAAATAACACATCTTACAGCTTATTCCCAAAATTGGCACTTCCAGCAACATTCTGTTTTAGCTTTATTTCAGTTGGAATCATCAGTTAGAATCTAATCAAGCTAAGAGGGAGGCAGACAAGTATTTCCATTATCTGCATAAAAAGACATTTAATTTTAAATCCAGGCCTTTCAGAGAAGTGTGATCCCAAAGGATCCTGTCATAATCACTGATGACAAAACTCTTTTTAAGGTTCCTTGAATGATTAGTCATTTCATTATCAGAATATGCTCCATCAATGAGTTTCAAGTTTGTTTATTTTATTTATTGAGGAATAACTATCATCTTGTTAATTAAATTCAAAATAACATTGCAAATAAATTTAACAGTTGGGGGAAGCAACTGTGCTACAGAAGAGGTAGAAGTATTTTAATAATTTAAATATATGAATTTGTGCTTTTATTCTTACACTAATTATGTTACTCTGAATCACTTAGTAGTTATCTAAGCCTCAATTTTTTTCTTTGTAAAATTAATAATAAAATTGAAATTCATCAAGTATGTTGTTATAAATATTAGGGTAGTTAATATTTGAAAAATTACTTTTATGTAATACAGCATGCAATTAAAATACTAATTATATTTTATCTCTATATGTTCTGAGAATTGGGAAGCAAAATTGAACCTTATACTTTTGTAGACATACTATCTCCTACTGGGCCTTAGAAGTTTTCAATAATCCTTGTCTGCATGTTAAAAAAAATTGTAATGAAAATATGGTAGCATATGTTCTGTTTTAATTCACTTTATTTTGTTATCTATTATTTGAATTTGGAGTTTTTAATGGATCAATTCATTTGATAGAGGATGAGATCAGAAGATAGAATAGAGAGATTGCTTCCCTGGTAGTTCCATGGCATGAACCAAGAAAAGCAGACAGGCAGCTTTTCAGCAAGGTGAGTGAATGATCAAGAATTAGGGGCGGGGTTTACTGGAGTTTAATATTGGACACTCAAAACAGATTGGGGATTCAGGAGATCTTATATAATAAAATAAGGGGGAAAGATACCCAAACCCAGAGCTGTGACAGTGACTAGAGGTACAAGCCAGAGCAGTCACTCTATGAACACAGTAATGCAATAAAGGAATTAAAGGAGCCCCGTTCTGTAGAAGACTGAGGTGTGTCAGTGTATGAAGAGTTTAGAGATCAGAGTCACTGTCCAAAACACCAGAACAGAACGTTGTGCTGCACAGTATCCCTGTACAGGAAAGAAGCCACCATCTCTCCCAGTGGCGTGCACAGAGGACAGCAGGAGGAATCACTTCACAGCTGCCTTGTTGGGGCAGATAGTTAGAAGAGCTGATTACTGGCACACTGGAGTCTGGCTTGAAAACAAGCCAGGTAAACCCACATTGCATGACACAGAGTGTTCCTAAGGGACCAGGAGAAAATCAAGCATGGAGGAGGTTTACATGGGGGAATACTGTTCACAGAAACCCACGTGGATTTCCCCTCCCCTTTTTTATTATTATTTTTTATTTTTACAGACTGCATTTTGATTCATTGAACACAAATGGGGTATATCTTTTCGTTTCTATGGTTGTGCACGATGTAGATTCATACCATTCGTGTAATCATACATGAACATAGGGTAATGATGTCTGTATCATTCCACCATTTTTCATAACCCCCTCCCTCTTATTTCCCTCTACATAATCTAAAGTTCCTCCATTCTTCTCTCACACACCCCCATTATATATTATCATCCACTTATCAGGGAAAACATTTGGCGTTTGGGGCTGGCTACTTGCAGAACTAGCTGGGAAAGAAGTGACTGGCCTGGAATTGGAAAGGGTGGAGGTGGGAGAGATTGAGTTTGGAGACTGAATCAGAGATCAGGAATCATGGGGTCTGCAGGTGAAGTAGTGGGATAAGAAAAGACTCCTACACTGCAAGAATGGAATCTAGAGGAGACTCCTGGGGTGCAGTCTTCCAATGTGGACCAGTAATTTCTGAATCCTGGAGGTGTGCTGACTTAAAAAATTCCAGACCAATCAGGAACCAATGAAGCGACCAGAACATAACTAAGCCTACACCACATCTCCAGGAGTTCCACCTCCAAAACTAAAACCCTCTCATCCCAGCAACCCCACTCATCCTGAGAGTGGAGCTAACATCATATGCCAAAATACCTCACCTACCTACTGAGACCATAAACAGAACTTTTTGAACTTCAATGGAAAAAATTGTTCATTTTTCTTCAAGATTTTTTCTTTTCTTTTTCTTTTTTTTCACTCGCATTTCTGTCATGTTTGAAACCAAGTACTTTTCATGCATCCATTTACTGAGGATTGAGATGTATGAATAATATATTATAGTCTTATGTTTTTACTCTTTTAACTTTTCTCTATTTTTAATTTTTAAAAAGTTTCATGATATATAGACTTTCACCCTCATTTACCTGTTTCCCTGAATTCTTTCACTCTTTCCTCCTGCTAACAGCCAATCTCTATCAATTCTTCTTCCACTCTTACAAATTTTTGCTTCTCTCTTCTCTTTTTCCTCATAAAAATCACATCCTACACCACTTCTGTTCTCTCTTTGTCCATCATTTGAAATTGAAAATCCTTTTGCAAACTTACTGTTTATATTGTAGGCAATAATTGAACACATCATTTATGTTTGTTGTGACAAAACTGTAGACGTCTTAGTAGGAGCTATTTGGATTAATGATGTATATTATTTGCATTGGGTGCTGTTATTGTTTGTTGCTCCCTTAAAGGTGAGGTCCTTGAAGCCTTCAGGGATACTTTAAGTCTGCAGGGTGGAAAGTGTACTGCCACAGATCCACACTGCTAGATGGGAAGACACACACACACACACACACACACACGCACACACACACAAAAAAAAAAAAAGAAAGAAAGAAAAAGAAAAAAGAAGGGAAACAATTGCCCCAAACAAACCAAGATACTCCAATAACAGAATCCATTGACAACACAGTGGAAAAAAATAAGAGAAGGAATTTAGACTGTGCCTAGTTAAAATGATCTGCTACTTATAGTAAGAGTGAAATCAGAGGTAAAATTCAGGAAGTGAAAGATCACTTCACTAAAGAGCTAGAGGTTCTGAAAAGAAATCAAGCAGATATCTGCAAAATGAAAAACTCAATAAACAAAAGGAAAAATTCAATGGAAAGCATCACCAATAGACTACACTACTTCGAAGACAGACTCTCAGGCAGTGAAGAAAAAAATATGTAATCTCAAATAAAAAGTTGTCCACACTGAAAATATGGTAAGAAAACATGAAGCGAATTTCCAAGAATTAGGGGATAACATGAAAACATCAACTTAAGATTTATCAGGATAACTGAAGGTGTGCAAAAACAAAGCAAAGGACTGCACAATCTGTTTGATGAAATAATACCAGAAAATTTCCCAAACCAAAAGAGTGAAATGGAAAATCAAATACAAGAGGCTTGCAGGACCCCAAATGTACAAAACTACAACAGATCCACACCAAAGCACATTGTAATGAGAATGACTAATATATAGAACATGCATACAATTTTAAAGGCCTTGAGAGAAAAATATCAGATTATCTACAGGGACAAATCAATTCAGATCTCAGCTGATTTTTCAACTCAGACCTTCAAACCGAGGAGATCCTGGAACAGCATATACCAAGTTCTGAAAGAAAACAGGTGACTTTAACACAGCTCTCTCACCTAGACCCTCCAAACAAAAACTAAACAGAGAAACTATAGAATAAAATAATGCAATCAATAGTTTAGACTTAAGAGACATATATAGGGTATTTCATCCATCAGTGAGTGAATACACTTTCTTCTCATCAGAAGCATATGGATCCTTCTCTCAAAATAAACTATATATTATGCTGCAAAGAAAATTTTAGAAAATACAAAAAAATAGAGATAACACTGTGTGCCTTACTGGATTATAATGGAATGAAATTAGAAATCAATGATAAAAACTAGAAACTACACTAACACCTGGAGACTAAATAGCATGCAATTGAATGATGAAATGATAGCAGAAGAAATCAGGGATGAAATAAAAAAATACTTAGAGGTAAATGACATTAGTAATACAATATATCAAAATCTCTGGGACACTATGAAGGCAGTGCTAAGAGGAAAGTTTATTGCATTGAACTTATTCATTAAAAGAATAGAAAGTCAACAGATAAATGACCTGACATTACATCTCAGAGTCCTAGAAAAAGAAGAACAAATAAACACCAAAAGCAGTAGTATAGGAAATAATTGAAATCAGAGCTAAAATCAATAGAATTGAAACAACAGACAATTAAAAAACTGACAAAAAATAGTTCTTTGAAGAAAAAAACAAAATTGATAAATCATTAGCCATGCTAATGAAGAAAAAGAGAAAAAATTCAAATTACTAAAATTAATGATGAAAAAGAAAATATCATGATAGACATTACTGAAATACAGAAGATAATCAGAAACTTCTTTGAAAATTTATACTCCAATAAAATAGAAATTTTTGAAGACATTGACAAATTTCTAGACACAAATGACCTACCCAAACTGAATCAGAAGGACATACACAATTAAGCAGATGGATTTCAAACAATGAAATAGAAGAAGTCCTCAAAAGTTTACCAAGAAAAGCCTAGGACCAGACAGATTCTCAGCCAAATTTTACAAGACCTTCAAAGAAAATTTAATACCAATACTCCTCAAATTATTACATAAAATAGAAAAGGAACCCTTCCAAACTCATTCTATGAGGTTGGTATCACCCTGATACCAAAACCAGACAAAGACACATCAAGGAAAGAAAACATCAGACCAATATCCTTAATGAATCTAGATGGAAAAATACTTGATAAAATTCTGGCAAATTGTAGAAAAAGAAAATATTAAAAAGATAGTGCACCATGGTCAAGTGGGGTTCATTCCAGGGATGCAAGGCTGGTTCAACATATGGAAATCAATAAACAAAATTCATCACATCAATAGACTAAAGACAAGAATCATATGATCATCTTCATAGATGCAGCACAAACATTTGAACATTCATGATCAAAACACTAGAAAAACTAGGGTGAGTAGAAATATACCTCAACATTTTAAAAGCTAGATATGCTAATCCCAAGGACAACATTATTCTAAATGGAGAAAAATGGAAAGCATTCCCTCTAAGAACTGGAAGATGACAAGGATGCCCTCTTTCATCACTTTTATTCAACATTTTCCTTGAAAGTCTAGCAAGAACAATTAGAAAAAAAGAATTTAAAGGGATACAAATAGGAAAATAAGAACTCAAACTCTTAAGTATTTGCTGATGATGTAATTCTATGTTTAGAAGACCTGAAAAATTCTGAAAGAGAACTTCTAGAACTAATAAAATAATTCAGCAAAATAGCAGGATATAAAATTAACAACCATAAATCAAATGCATTCCTATACATCAGAGATGAATCCACTGAAATAAAAATTAGGAAAACTACCCCAAACAAAATAGCTTCAAAATAAAATAAAATATTTGGGAATAGGTCATAGAAAAGAGGTGAATGACCTCTACAATGAAAACTACAACACACTAAAGAACTAAAATGAAGAAGAGCTTAAGAGATGGAAAGATCTTCCATGCTCCTGGATAGACACAATTAATATTGTCGAAATGGCCACACTACCAAAAGTGTTATACAGATTTAATGCAACCCCTATTAAAATCTCAAAAACATTCTTCCTTGAAATAGAAAAAGCAATTGTGAAGTTCATTTGTAAATATAAGAGACCCAGAATAGCCAAAGCAATCCTTTGTTGTTCCGCACCAAACAACAAAGGTTGAGTGCCCTCCCTTGGACCAGCCAGGGGGGCACGGGGGTCAAACAGGATGGTGAGTGTCGATGGCTGAAAAACGCACACCAGCCGGGAGTCTGTCGAAGCAGTATCTCAGTTTAATGGAGGAATAGAACAGATATATAAGGGGGCGAGTGAGCAGGGAAAAAAAACAAAGAAAGGAGAGGAGATACCTGCAGGGCCAATCACCTTAAAGGTAAACAGCCCATGCAGCACACATCAAAGCCTGCAGGACAAAGGTCTCCTAAGATTTAATGGTGGTCAGAGCTGCTCACGTTCACAGAAGTCGAATGGGCCAATCCTAGGCCACCACCTTGGTGGTACCACTGGTGAGGGGGGCTTATGCCCCGAGGGTGGTGTTGTTGTTGCGGTCGCCATTTTAAGGTGTGTCCCTACAATCCTTAGCAAAAAAGTGAAGCAGGAGGCATCACAATACCAGACCTTAAATTATACTACAGAGTTATAGTAACAAAATGGCATGGTATTGGTGCCAAAACAGACACATAGATCAACGTTGTAAAATAAAAGATATAGAGACAAAACCACATAAATACAGTTATTTCATACTAGACAAATTTGCCGTGAATATACATTGTAGAAAAGATAGCCTCTTCAACAAATGAGACTGAGAAAACTGGAAATTCATATACAGCAAAACGAAATTAAATCACTATCTCTCATCCCACATGAAACTCAACTCAAAGTAGATCAAGGACTTAGACACTTGAACAGAGACCCAGTGCCTAACTCGAAGAAAAAGTAGGACCAAGTGTCCTTCATGTCGGTTTAGGAATTGACTTCCTTAACAAGAACTCGAGAAGTTCAAGAAGTAAAATCAAGAATCAATAAATGGGATGGAGTCAAACTAAAGTCAAACTCCCATTCCACTCTTCACAGCAATGGAAACAATCAAGAACATGAAGAGAGAGTCTACAGAATGGGAGAAAAATTTTACCGCCTACGTCTTAGAGCATTAATCTGCAGGATATATAAATAAATCAAAAAACTTAATGCCCCCCCCAAAATTATCCAATCAATAAACAGGCTAAGAAACTGAATGGACACTTCTCAGAAGAAATACAATTGATCAACAGATATATGAAAAATGTTCAACATCTTTAGGTATTGGAGAAATGCAAATGAAAAATACTTTAAGATTTCATCTCACTTCAATCACAATGACAATTATCAAGAATACAATTGAATTAGAGTTCTCTAGAGGAACAGAATCAACAGGAAGTATAATTATAAAAAGGGAATTTATTAGTTTGGCCGGATAGTCCACAATGGCTGTCTGCAGCTGGAGGCCTGGAAGAACCAATAGCTGTGCAGTCCAAGACGCAGAAGCCCCAGAACAAGAAAGATCAACAGTGCTGTCCTAGTCTGAGACCAAGGCTTCCAGAAACTACCTGGAGAAACAGTGGCAGAGTCCACTTTGGAAGAGTGAAGAAGTAAGAGACCGATATCCTCAGACAATCAAAGCAGTGGTCAAGAACCTGTTCAAGAAGAACTGTGCTTGCATCTGCATCTGCTCCCTTGTTTCTCCAGCTTTTATTCCATCCTATTGGGTGGTGGGACCCATGCTTAGGGAGGGCTCCACTTCAGTTTCTCTTCCATATTCCAATCATTCATAGACATGCCCTCATTGACACAACCAGAAGTCTCTTAATCATCAGCATCTTTTAATCCAATTAAGTTGACTATTCAAATTAACAATTACAACAACCAACAAAAAATGTTGGTGAGGATATGGGGGGAAGAGGTGCACTCATACATTGCTGATGGAATTGAAAATCAGTGCAACCACTATGGAACACAATATGAAGACTCCTTGGAAACTTGGAATGGAACCACATTTGACCCAACTATCCCACTCCTCAATTTATACCCAAAGGACTTAAAATCAGCATACTACAGTGACATAGCCATATCAATGTTTATAGCAGCTCAATTGATAATAGCTATTTCATGGAACCAATGTAGATGCCCTTCAACACTTGAATGGATAAAAATTTGGTATATCAGAGAATGGGATATTACTCAGTTTTAAGGAAGAATGAAATTATGGCATTTGCTGGTAAATTGATGGAACTGGTGAAAATCATGTTAAGCGAAATAAGCCAATACCAAACAACCAATGCCAATGTTTTCTCTGATACATGGGTACCAATTCACAAAAGGGAGTGGTTAGGGAGGAGAGGTACTTTGAATTAGACAAAGGGGAGTGAAGGGAAGGGAGGGGATATAGGAGTAAGAATGACATTAGACTGAATTGGACATTATTACCAAATATGCATATATAATCACAGAACCAGTGTAATTGTACTTTATATACAACTAAAAGAATGAGAAGTTATACTCCATTTATGTACGAAAGGTCAAAATGCATAACTAATTAGAACAAATAAAGCAATTAATTTGATAGATGTTAATCTACCTTACTTTTGTTCTATATCTCCCTTTCTGTTTCCAAAAGATGAGGACATGATTAAAAGCTTTGCTAAAATAAGAATCTGAACATGAATATTTGGAGTATTTAAAATGAATTAGAAGATGTTTAGAAGAATTAACTAAATACTAAAGAGGAAAGAAACAGAGAAAAATGTGAAAAAGTGATGGATATTTGTCCAAGATTATTCTGGTGAATGATCTTTCTAGAAATAAAATCACAGGAAATAGTCATGGTATGTTTATCATAACTAAGAATTCAACATTGGTACAATTCTAAACTGCAGATTTCATTCATATTTCACCAAATTTTAAAAGCATTCATCTCAGTGATCCCTTAGTGCCTTTTGGTCTTTACTTGTCCACTTTGAAGAGCACTGGTCAGAGATTTTGTAAAATGTGCCTCATACTGGATTTCTCTGATGTTCTCAACTGATTACAATAGGGTTATGGGTTTTGCTGAAGATTGTCACAGAAGCAATGTCCCCAACCTCATGTTCTCTCTCTCTCTCTCTCTCTCTCTCTCTCTCTCTCCCTCCCTCCCTGTACCAGGGATTGAACCTAGGTTAGAGCCTCACTGAATTGCTTAGGCTGACTTTGAACTTGCCATCCTCCTACCTCAGCCTCCCAAATGGCTGGGATTGCAGGAGTGTGCCACTGTTCCTGGCTCAGTGCTCCCATCTTGATGAATTATTGTGTGAGATCAACATGATTATTACTTGTGATATTAACTTCATTCACTTGGTGGACTGATATCTCCACTGCAACATATTCTGTTTATAATTACACATTTTCCAACAGTTTTTTCATATTTTGAATTCAAATGCTCCCATAGATGTCCCACAGATTGTAAATAAGAATACTATCTTCCATATCCTAGCTCAGATGCATAGATTAAAAGATCAACTATAGTTTTTACAATTAATCCACTAAGGTGATAATGGTTTATAATATCCTTGCCAAGAAGAATAAATATGCAGACTTATTATAGAACACTATTTTTAATAGTTTCTCCAAGTTTCTAGAGATAAATAACACAATTTATCCAAAAATAATAAATAAAAGCACAAAGTAACTCAGAGGAGGAAATTTGATATTTATGAAAGTTCTTTGGGCTTAGAAATTCTACTTCCAGGAATATCCCTGTGTGTGTAAATGTGTATATACATGAATATATCCTCAATAACATTATGGAACAAAAACATCTTTTCAGACTAGAGAAACAAAAATACAATTGAGAGGATGTCTAAGACATTACTAGAAAAAGTCAAAAACTATAGAATGATATGTGTTGGATCATCTGTCACAAATAAAAAATATCTGTAAAGGTATATAAAAATATTGAAAATGGAAGTTGCTTACCATGTGGTAAGCAACTTAGATAGAGGACAGATATGGGTTGAGAAAATTAGTGGAAACTTTTCTGTTTTGCTGTCCAAAGGCTATATCATTTAAATCATCACAGATGAAAATGTAACACTATAAATGTATACAATTTTTATTTATCAGTTAAAAGTAAAAAAGAAAATTTTGTATGGATTTCCTTTATAAAAAATATGTGTCCAAGTTGCATATCATAAATATTTTTATTAAAATATTTTTATTCTTAATCCCTTGTTCATGGCTGTTTTATTTATTGTAACCAAAAGATGAAAGCTTCCCAAGTGTCCACAGATGGATGATGAATGGATAAACAAAATGTGAAATAAACAAGTTGAGATTGTTATCAGCACCAATTTTTCAAATAATGAATTAAATAGACATAATTTATAGGTTGACATGTAATCCATGAAAGTGGTGGGTAAAGATAAGGGCTGTAGCTTGAATTATACCCAATGTAGTGAACTTTTGTTTGTTAAACAGACTCCCAGTAATTGGTGAAATATTTCCTTTCATCACAATATTTAAAATTAATGAACAGTTGGCATTTAACTTTTGGAACACCCAGAGTATTTTCATTGCCGCCACTTCATTTGATCCCCCTACAAAAGAAAGGTATCAAATGATTCTTGAGATATCCAGGTGTGTTGCCAGTTTAGGGCTTTTGAACTGCCATTTTGCCCACATTCTCACTACTAAATGATGCTGGGCATATTTTCATCATCTCCCTCAGTTTCTTGCCTCAGGTACAAACAGACTCATTTAATTTGTCTTTAGACTCTCTACAGCCCCTGGGTTATACTAGACATAATTAGCTCTATAAGGAAAACAACAGCAAAATTACCCAAACCAAATAAAAAGTAAACAAAATAAAACTTCCAATGAAAATAATAAGCAAGAATACAATTGAAAACATAAGACAATTTAAAATATATGCTTATATTGCTAAAGCCTTTTATAAGTAATAATTAACTATAATGTTGATCATTTCCTACTATATGATGCACCTAGAAAATAATAATTACAATGAAAATGGAAACATTTGATGTGACTGATCATCAAATACACAAAATTTAGTACCAGAAAAAATATGATTTGTCTTTAAATTACAGAAATATTAAAGACATTGTGTTAAAGTGATGAAAAGATTTTGGCAGACTTAGACCTTCATATATCAGAAATACTATTGAGATGAAGTGCAACATTTGTGAGGGCAGTAACCTGAGATCACTATAGATGTTTGTATAGTGAAACAAAGGGGCCCACAAACCCCTAACTCCATGGATCTGAGTGTACTGTTCAATGTTTCTCACCTTTGAGTTTACCCACCCAACTTTTTACAAGGAGGAAAATAAGGATTTTTTTAAAAGGTCACCCTTAGTGTTGGTGGGAATGCAAATTATTATAGCCAGTATAGAAATCAGTATGAAGGTTCCTCAAAAACTGAAAATGGAGCTACAGTCTGATCCAGCCATACATTCTCATGATTCTAGCACCACAATTCACAACAGCCAATGTTATGGTTTGAAAGTGAGGTGTCCTCCAAAAGCTCACATGTGAGACAAAGCAAGAAGGTTCAGAGAAGAAAAGATTGGGTTGTAAAAGAGTCTCAAGCCAATCAATGAATTAATCCACTGATAGGGACTGAGTGGTTACTGAGGTAGTAGGGTGTGGCTGGAGGAGGTGGGGAATTGGGGCATGACTTTGGGGTATATGTGTATCTGGCAAGTGGAAATCTCTCTCTCTCTCTCTGCTTCCTCATCACCAATGTGAGCTGCTTTCCTCTGCCACACTCTTCTGCCATGATGTCCGGCCTCACCTCCAGCCCTGAGGAATGGAGTCTGCTGTATATGAATTAAGACCTCCAAAACCATGAGCCCCTAAATAAAACTTTCCTCCTTTACGGTTGTTCTGGCCAGCTCTTTCAGTCACAGCAGTGGAAAAAAATTGACTAAAACAGTCAAGCTAGAGAACAGAGTTTTAATCAGTCATAAAGAAAAATGAAATTATGTCATTTTCCAGATAATGAATGGAACTGGTGAGCAATATGTTGACTGAAATAAGCAAGATTGAGAAAGCCAAGTACTATATAAGTGGACGTTAGAAAAAAGGGAGAAGATAGGGATCTTATGAAAATTCAAGAGAGACCATTGGAGTTGTGAAAGGTGATAGTTAAAGGGAGGACAGGTGGGCAAGGGGAGGTACTGGGGAGTTAAGTTGATCAAATGATGTTATGTGCATGTTATATTCACTGCTCTATTTAATTATCAAGCACCAATAAAAATTTTTTAAAGGAAAAAAATGGTGATTTTTTTTTATTCTCATCTTCTATCTTCCATTTGATGCATGAAAATTTGAGCATCCTCATTTTTTGTGACTGACATTACAGTATTAAATGTGTAACTTACAAAACTAATTTTAGTAAAGAACAGCAAACTTTTACTGTTTCATGCTTTCCCATTTATAATTTTCAGTACCCACAAGTTCAAAGCTGGATCACTGCCAAAAAGAAATGATAATTGTCTTGACCTGCAAAGAAAATTTATTATATAGTTCTCTCAGTTTATGATACACATAGTAAAAAACTGGAAGAAACTATAGATCAACAGTACTCATGTCTGAGTAGTGCAATTGTGGGTGGATGTTGTGAATTTCTTACTTGATTTGTTTATTAATTCACTGAGGACCTACTGTGGAGCAATCATTTAGTTCATTTGTGGGGAACATAATAGTGAGTAAAAACAGATCTACCCTTTATGTTTATGGAGCTTAAAATCTATTGATGCAGTTTTTGAAAAATATTTTTAGCTGTGGATGAACACAATATCTTTATTTATTTGCCTTCTTATGTGGTGCTGAGAACTGAACCCAGTACCTCACATATGCTCTGCAAGTGCTCTTACCACAGAGCCACAGCTCTAGTCAAAGTCTATTGATGAGGTTTTGAATATCAGAAAGAGTAAAATTGGAAACTCTGTGTCCTCCTTAACCTACTGGACATACTAATTCCACAACAATACAGAGATCAACTTTATTTGTAAGAAATTCAGAAACCAGTTGAGAAGATCCTGCTTTACAGCTGAGTTGTTAAATCAACCACATTGCAGCCAGTAAGAAATGTCAAAATACCTTCTTGCCATACTCACTTTTCCTGGTACAGTGCTTTATGATTGGGAGGAAGTACTCAGCTCCCAGCTTCTCCCTGAAAAAAGAAGGAAGGTACTAAAAAATATGCCCAAAGTTCTTATTTTGCTGGGGGCTTCTAAGGCAGCAGCTCCTGTCCACTCTGTCTTAGAGTCTTTTTTTTAAATTTTTTTTTTATTTTTACAGACTTCATTTTGATTCATTGTACACATATGGTGTACAAATTTTCATTTCTATGGTTGTGCATGATGTACTTTCATATCATTCTTGTTAATCACACATGTTCATAGGGTAATGATGTCTGTCTCATTCCAACATTTTGTCTTAGAGTCTTTATGGGAAATGGCAGACTTTGGACCACTGAGAACAAAGAACCACAGCCTCACTCTTTGATTCAGTGCGGAAATAGAAAACAAAATGCCCAGCTTTCCTTGGGAAAGGACAGAGCAAACTGGACCAAATAGTCAAAGGTCTGATCTTTCTGGGTTTTCATGAGACACTAGATTCTGTCTCACTATCAGAACATTGATGTAACATGGCATATTTGAGATGCCCACAGGCCACTGAGAACAAAGACTGATATCTGGACTAGCAAACTAGGACTTACCACAGCACATTCAGCTCTTCAGCTCAGTGCAGAGAGAGAGAGAGAGAGAGAGAGAGAGAGAAATTAAAAGAGATAATAGTTTCTCTCTGAATGGGGAAAAGTTGTTCCATATGTCCAACAAGGACTGATCAAGGGACTAACTTTTGTCTCACTTGTGTTAGAGTGTTCAATGGACCCAGTATTAGCAGTACAGGCACTGCTAAGAACAGAGATAGGGGTTTGGATGAAGGCTTGAGAGATTCTCAGAATCTATGACTTGTCTAACCTAGTGATGATGTTTTGTGTAGAAGGCCAATCTGCAAAGACTATGAGAAGTTGCTTTATCTAATGAGCTTTTACCCATCCAGAGTCGATGTGAAGTATTAGACAAATAATTCCCAAATAAAGGTTCAAGATAAATTTCCCAAAACCAATCCTGTTGAAAGAAGATATACAATTTATCTGACCCTGAATTAAAATTAAATACAATAAATATGCTCAATGAGGTCAGGGGAATAACAGATTAAAAAAAAAGTGAGCATCACTAAGTGATTAAAAATATTTTTTAAAAAGATCAGCTAGCAACCATGGAGCCAAATAATATAAGAGAACTGAAAAATTCACCAGAGGATTTCTCCCAGATTAAGTAGAAGAAAGACTGCAAAATTGAAGATAGGTTAATGGAAATTTACAATTAAAAAGAATGAAAGAGTTTAGTGTACTTATAGGACACCCTCAAACAGATTTGTCTATGCATTATAGAGACACTGGAAAAGAGAGTGTCAGAAAGCTCATTCAAAGACATAATGATCAAAAATTTCCCAAATTTTTGGGAGATGATGCACATCCAGAACCAAAAATTACAACAGATCCTACCAAGGTAAACCCAAAGAAATGTTCACTGAAACACATAATAATTAAATTGTCAAAAAGTCAAAGATTGTGAAAGCAGAAGGAGAAAAGTGACTTATGTACAAGAGAACTTCCATAAGATTGTCAGCAAAACCTTTGCAGGCCAGAAGGGAGATGGTTGATCATTTTCAAGTGCAAAAACCAAACTGCCAGTGAGAATACTGTATCTAACAAAATCACCCTTCAAAATGAATAAAAGCAAAATTTTCTCAGACAAGAAAAAGCTAAATTATGCCTGCCTTATAAGAAATGTTAAGCAAATGTCTTCAAGTTGAAACAAAAGGAACTAAACAGCAAAATAAAAGCAAATGAGAGCATAAAGTATTCATCGTGGTGGATAAATTATTTTAATTCTAATATAAATGTTTAAAGATTGAAGTTTGAAAATGAATACAACCATAAAAATGTAGATGGATACAGATTAGAAAAGATGGAAACTATGGTATCAATAACATAAAGTGCCTTTAGGGGGAGTAAAGCTCAAGTTTTTGAATGTGACTGAAGTTAACCAATCAGTTTAAAATATACTATTAAAGCTTCAAGCTGCTTAATGTAAATCCATAGAAATCACAGAATAAACTTATCCAAATAAATACACAAAAGAAAATAAGAAAGGAATCAAAGCATACCAATACAAAAAAATCGATGAAACGCAAAGAAAAACAGTAAGAGAGCAAAGGAGGAGCAAAAAGATTACAGCACGGAGGGGACTGTACAGGCACCATGGCAGTAGTTAGTTCTTTTCTGTCAATCACTTTAAGTGTATTCGATAGATTCTCAGGTCGAAGGAAGTACAGTGACTGCAAGGACAGACAAACAAGATCTAACTACACACTGTCTATAAGAGATTCACTTTAGATTTAAGTACACACGAGCTGACAGTGAAGGAGTAGAAAAGAGATATTATATGTCAATGGCATACAAAAGAGATAAGGGGAGGTTTCTCTTACACTAGACAAGATGAACTTTAAGTCATTATCACAACAAAGTAGAGCATTATATAATGATGAGTTCATTCTTTAGAAAGATGTAGTAATCATAAATAAATATATATATTTACATATAAATATTTATACATATAATATATGTGTATAATTAGCCCTGCCTATGACCCAAATTTTGACAAAAGTTAAAAAAAGACAGGAGAGCAACACAATAATAGTAAAAGCCTTAAACAACTTATATTTCTTACTGATTAAATCAACCTGATGGAAAATCAAGAAAGAAACAACATACAACACTATAGACCAAATAGAATTAGCAACATATAGAGAGCATTCTACCCAAATGGTAGCAGAAAACATAATCTTATAAAATACTGATGAAAGATGTTCTGGATAGATTACAGTTTATGTTATAACAGAAGTCTTAAAATTTATACACACATGCACATGCTTCCACACATCCACCCACATCAGATATAAAAATCAACTCAAAATGGATTGAACATTTACATAGAAGGCCTAAAAATATATCATGTGATAACAGGTTTTATGAAGATTTGGAAAGAATGAAGCCCTCATGTAATATTAGTGGGAATGTAAAATTATGCAGTGACTGTAAAAAATAAAATAGAAAAATATATTGTCTTACAAACCTGTTTTGGGGTATTTATCCAAAAGAACTGAAATTAGTATCTTGAAGAGATATTTGTATCATTATTTCCAAAAGCCAAGATACAGAATCAATATGAAATGCCAGTGACAAATGTTCCAATATAGAAAATGTTATATATGTGTACAACTGGATATAATTCCCCATTAAAGGAAGAAAGAAGCTGGGCACGTGGTGCATGCCTGTAATCTTAGCAGCTTGGGAGGCTGAGGCAGGAGGATCAAGAGTTCAAAGTCAGCCTCAGCAAAAGCAAGGTGCTAAGCAACTCAGTGAGATCCTGTCTCTAAATAAAACACAAAATAAGGCTGAGAATGTTGCTCAGTTGTCTTTGGCTCAGTGGTTGAGTGCCCCTGAATTTAATTCCTGGTACCAGAAACAAAAAAAGAAAAAAAAGAAGAAAGAAAGAAAGAAAGAAAGAAAGAAAGAAAGAAAGAAATAAAGAAAGAAAGAAAGAAAGAAAGAAAGAAAGAAAGAAAGGAAGGAAGGAAGGAAGGAAAAGGGAAAGAAAGAAATTCTGCCCTATGAAATAATATGTACCAAGGCTGGAGGGTACTTCGTCGTTAAATGAATTAAGCCAATCCCCAAAAGATAAATACTTCTACTTATATTTAAAATAGTTATATTTAAAATAGTTAAAAGCATAGAAAGAAATTGCACAAGAATGATTGCCAGTCTGAAAGGCACCTGGAAGGAGGAAGTGGAGAGTTGCTGTTCAAGGAATATAAAATTTAAGTAATGCAAGATGATTAATTCTAGAGAACTAATGTCCAAAATTCATCCTATGGTTAATAATACTGTATTATATACAAAAAAAATTGTTAAGAGAATAGATCTGACATTAATTGTTCCTATAAAATGAACAGGCACAATATTTAAATCACTTGATGAGATTTTTTACAAAGTGCCAGTTATTCTGATGAGGCATCTGGAATCTAAATTGAACCATAAGTTAATATCAGATAATTTTAAATCAGTTGGGGGCTGCAGTTTTCAAAATACAAATATCATTAAGGAAAAGTAAGACAGGAGGAAAGAAAGGCAGAAAGGGAGTAACAGAAGGAATGAAAAGAGACAAGAAGGGAAAGGAAAGGGGGTGGGACAGGGGAAGGAAGGGATGCAGGATGGGAGAAAATGGGAGGGAATTAGGGATGGTGGAAGGAAAAGACAAGAATAAAAGAAAAGAAAGGCAGGGAGATAATGCCACTTAAAGGAGATAAAAAGAGGACAACACAAAGCAATACTTGATCTTAGAATAGTCCTGTACTGGAGTAAAAAGAAATTATAAACTGATAAAATTGGTTAGACTAGACACCAGTACTGTATCGTATTAACATTGCTGACATTGATCTCTATTCTGTGGTTATATAACAGAACTTTCCTATTCTGACAAAATGCACTCAAAAGTAAGTAAACGCAAAGATGCTCAAGCCATGAAACTTATTCTCAAAGAACTCATTAAAAAGTTATATATTCAAATGATAAAATGTTAACACTAGGTTTATTCAGTAAAGGGATAATAATAATAGGTGCTATTTAAATTATTCGTATTTTAGCCAAATGACTGTGTGAAATTATTTCTAAGCAAAGTATTTAAAAAATCATACTCAAATAAAAACTTTTCCATCAAATGAAGAATTGATTAGCACCTCCTTGGTACTTTAAAATAGTTAATTATGAGGTGTCTATTTTCCTCCAGTAGCACTATGCAGACTTCACTAATTAAGGGAGTAAAAACCTAAAGCATAAGTACTGACAAATAGGAGAGAGGGTAGCAAGCATATGCAAATCCCTATACAGAAAAAAAGGTATACAAACAGGAGATGTAGGTGAACAAGAAACTCTGGATGGCTGTGAGACAGGAGGAGGCCTAGGGGAAGGATGTGACACCACAGCACACAGGGCCTTTCATACTGTGTGATTGCTATACATCCAGATTTGAATCTAAGTCACTACTGTGTTTTAAGATGGTGGCAGCAGTTCTGTGATCAGAGCTAAGTTTCAAGACATCATTTGGATTGCAGAATCAGTTATGTTCTATAGGAGGTCCCCCGGAACTGTCATCCCAGTGACAGTTGAAACATCTGAAATATATGTTACCGGAATGAAGTTCAGAGAGCAAGGGACAATTTCTAAAGATGCATAAGAATTCTTGTCATATGTGACAACATGCGTGAACCTGGAGGACATTGTGTTAAATCAAATAAGCCTGGCATAGAAAGATAAATACCATAGGATCTCATTTAATATGTGCCAACCAAAAACATTGAATTCATGACTAGGGAGTAGACTATTAGTTACCAGGGGCTGGGAGTCGGGAGGTGGGGTAAGAGAGATGATGGTGAACAGTACATTTCAGTTGGACGAGAATAAGTTTAAGAAATCTATTGTACTGCAAGATCGCTGCAGTAAATAACAGTGTACTGCCGCCTGAAAATCATTAAGAGACATGATCTTAGGTAATAAAGATGTGAGGTGATGCTTATGTTCATTAGTTTCTTCAAACCATTTCACAATGTATACATATTAGGAAATATTATGTTGGACATCATAAATACATTCAATTTCAATTTAAAAACTTTAAAAATGATACATAGCAGCGCAACTGACAGATTTCATTTCCTACAAACCCATTTGATTGGTTATGGGTGATCAAGGGAGTTGAAGTTGTGAATTGCCCTTTTATTTTGGTGAAGTAGGCTGTGAAGTGCAATGTAACACTGAAGGAGGAGTCAGAATTTCTGGTACTTAGTTCAAAGGGGAAGAAAGAATGATGAGTGTTGGTCATGGTGATTTTGAAGAACACTTCAGATTATCAGGTACTTAAGAGGAGATTTCAGGTAAATTTCTACATGTGCAGATTTAGAACTGAGAGGCAAGCTATGAAACACAACAAAACATTATTGAGCCATGTGACTACATGTAGCAATCAAAATGTGAGTCATGGATGAGATGATCCAGGGACAGATATACAACAGAAATTTTGACTGCTATCAAACTTTCAGGATACACTCACATAGGACAAAAATTAGAATGGCCTGAAGACGTGAGAGTAAAGGACAAAGCTAGAAAGAGAAAAATTAGCAGAAGAAAAGCAAAGTCAAAGCCAGTGTCCATTCAGTAAAGATCGAAATTTTTGAGTCAGTTGATAAGTCAACAGTCAGAAAACAGTTGGTTTTTTGCAACATTACTATTGCTGTGGAACTCAGAAGTTCTGCTGGCGAGACATGAGTGGGATGAACAAGGAGAGGGAGTGAAGTCATGGGAATTGAGAATGGGCGGCTCCTTCAGAAGTGGGAGCTCTTTTTTCTCCCTAATATGATCTACTCTTCTGATTTTTCCCATGCAATAAAGGCTAGGTATTTTGTTGTTGTTGTTTGTTTGTTTATCAGACAATGTATACCTCATTTCCAAAAGTTAAATATAATAATATTTATATAGTATCTACTCTTATGTTAAAGAGATATGCAAATGAGACAAATAAACATTGTCATGACTTATGATTTGAATACAAAGGGTCCCCTATCAATCTCATATGTTCAAAACATGATCCAATGTAACAATGTTCAGAGGTGAAAAATTAGATTCTGAGAGATATGACCTCATCAGTGGGTTAATCCATTTGATGGATTAATAATTTAAATGTACTACTGTGTATAACAGTAGGCAGTTGGGGTGTGGTTGGAGGAAGTAGAGACATGCCCTTGGGAACTATATTTTTGTCCCTGGCTCCTTGCCCACTCATACTTTCTCCCCCGTCACCCTCCCTCTCTCCTTCTTTGCTGCCATGAACTGAGCATTTTTTCTTCTTTTCTGTCCTTTCACCATGATGTTCTGCCTTACCTCAGGCCCAGAGCACTGTAGCCAGCTGACGAAAGACTCAACCACTGAAGCCATGAACCCAAACTAAACTTTTCCTCTTTTAAATCTAAGTGGTTCTTGTCAGGTGTTTTGATTACAGTAAGAAAAAGCTAAGACAAACTTGAAATGTTTTGCTAATGTTGGTAGGACAATTTAGGAAAAGTTGGCCTGGGAATAAAATAAGAACAATCTTTGAAATTAAGCAGAACGAAGTCAAAAGTTCGTTTCCATATGTGACAACTAAATATATGCTTTGTTTCTTAATTTTAAAAATAGGTATAAAAATCAATATGAATCTTAAAAGTGCTTAGCAAGTACTTGATTTTATTTAATTATTATACTCTGAATAAAATGCAAAGCAAAACATCAGTAGGGCTTCTCCTTGTGTACTCTACAGAAGGATCCATCCTGAAGACCTGAATCCTGAGCCACACAGAGTACAGAGATTCAGCAAGTTCAGAGAACTCTACTCAGAACCATCTGATGGGTTGGGCCATTAGCTGGGCCAACAGACAGCTTTAAGTCACCTCAACTGTAGGAAGCAGGAATGCAAGATTAGGCCAACACCACCTTTAGAGGGTCTGGTGACACCAGAATTCACTGGATCAAGAACACTCATGGGATGGGACTTAATTTGATTAAGGTGTTATAAGCCACAGAAAACAGATTGGAATGTTGATGTTCCCCAGGGAGATTCTCCATCCCTATTGGGAGAGTCAGCCCCACCCCAAATCCCAAATCCCCTCCCTATAGCCCACTCCAATCCCAAATCCCCTCCCTATAGCCCATCCCAATTCCAGATCCCCTCCCTATAGCCCACCCCAGTCCCAAATCCCCTCCCTTTAGCCCACCCCAACCCCTTCCCCTCCCTATAGCCCCACTCTGGTCCCTTCCTGCGCCCTATAAAAGTTGGCAATAACAAAACTGGTGCACAATTTCCCAGCACCCCACTTTTAGGAGTAAGGGCAATTGTTGCTGTCAATTAAAGCCTAAAATAAAGGCTTCTTTTGGCTTTACATGATCGGCTTGTATGATTTTATTTTCTTTGGGCAAAACAAAGGAAAAAGAAGGTATCCATAGAGAATGAGCATAGGGTATTCTTCAACACAATCTTTAAGGAACCACTTTAATTACTTGGAGATTAAGAGGGCCATTGTCTTCAAACAGATGAAATGCTTGACTATTCCACATGACCCTGAAGAACAGACTTAGGGACAATAGAGTTATGTCCTACTACCAGAAAAATGTGAAAATGTAACTCATTGCATTGCAGAAAACTCAAGTCCCCATTAATGGGGTGACTATAGTTCCCAAAAACCAGTTAAATATTTTATGAGTAACTAAAAGAGAGGAGTTTGAAGGCTCTGACCACAAAGTAATGATGAGGAGATGGAAATGTTAATCACCCTGATTTGATCAGTATATTTGTCTAACATGTAATGAATGATCACACAATATCTTATGAGTATTTACAGTTATAATTAAAATTAATGAAAAAATAACAATTTAAAAAACCTTAAATGGTGACTGGAGATCCAATGAAGTACTATGTGGGTAGTTGTTTCTCCTTCTGATTCTCAGACTGCATTTACGAGTCCACAGGCATCAAGGAAACACATGTCACTCCTGAGGGAAGACCTAGATTCTGAAATTCTCACTAAGGAAAAATATCTCATTCTCTGTAGCATTTCATTTTTAATACTAAAATGAACATCGATCCATTTGCTCCAGATGGTAACATGAGGTGAAATCAATATACTATATTGTTTGGACAATCTGTTCATAGTTAGTACAATACACATTCTAGGGGTGGGCCAATCAGTCTCATTTAAATATGAAATAGGTGGCTCAGTGTGAGAAGAAAGACCCTGCTGACTAACCTCAAAGACACAGAGAGACACAGTAGCTATGCCTGCAGGGCGCTGCCATTGCCATTATCAAAAGCCAGTCTTTGCATGCTGTGAATTTCTGGGAAGAGATGGTCAAAAGCATTCTACTTCCTTTCAACCTCCTTGATGGGTCACAGACATAATATTAGCAGTTCTGCACTTGAAAGAGTTGATCACACACCTCTCTGTAGAACAGGCTAGAAAATCGTGATCAAAAATCCACCACAAGGAAACATAATTATAAGCATTTTCATCTTCAAATACCTACACTTGTAATCTCTCACTCATTCAAAGTCTGTCTTGAGTGAATTATCTACTAGGTTTCCACAAGGTAAGTGTAGTCAAGCATGGAATGCAATTTTCTTATTTTCTGCCTCTGCTTCTCTTGTCTCCTCTCTTTTGATCTGTGCTTGTGGCCTGGAATGAAATGAAGTAAGAGAACTTAAAGTCAAGTCCTACTTTTTGAGACATATTCTTATGAGGTTGTCAGTCAGCAGAAATAGTTTCCCTGTTCTGTTTATTTCTTATTTTTAAATATCCATTTTCCTGAAGTGCTGCCTGCTCTGGATAACTCTCCATTCATCTGTGCTTACTTTCACAGAGGAAGACACTGATGTCCTTTTGTGGCTCCATGTCTTGGAGTAAAGACTGAGGGACTCACCATGAACCATACCATCCAGCAGAACCTGGCTGGCCTGTCACCTCTATACAAAATCACCTGCTTCTCTAACTTTGGCTCCTTTCATCACCACAAGTCGCACTAATCTTTGGTGGTTCCACATTATGCTTGCTTTGAGACTCTCTTTTCTCTGAGCCATTCTGGCATCTGATTCATTTATTTAGGTGCTGGGAATTGGACCAGGGACACAGAGCCACATCCCCAACCCTTTTCATTTTTTATTCCTTGGGACATTGCTAAATTGTTGAAGTTGGTCTCCAACTTGCAATCCTCCTGCCTCAGCCTCCCTAGTCACTGAGATTATTCGCCACTATGAACAGCTCTATATTTAATTAAAGGCCAAAAGAGAGAGAAGGTGAGAAGATAAGAAGTAATTCAGCTGCTAGCTTCAGGTACATCAAAAACAAACAAACAAAAAGAAACAAATTTGTCCATATTCCTGTGCATGTTGAATCCCTTGAGTCAACCCCAGGAGCAGGTTCTGCTTACATCCACACCAGTCAAGGAGCAGCAAGGGCTTCTCTTTACAGACTATTCTCCTGTCTCAAAACTTGCCCACTTTGTGGTACACTACCCCATTTACCGGTAATTAATGTAGGTTGAATGTAAGCAATTTATGCATTCTTCTCTCCCAATTTTCATTTCAAAATACTGTTTTTAAATACTTTTTTTTTTTAACACTGAAGACAGTTTTCCAACTACTACCTGGCCAAGCTGCTGATGACTTATGAATTTGTTCCAGGAAAAACCTTTCTTTCTGGAAAGCGTGTATTATGACTCAATAAATTGTTTTATTGCAGAGATCCCTGGGTCTCCAGAATTTTGGTTTGATGTCATTCTCATCTGACCATTTTTAGGGTTGATTCCCTTGCTATCTTGGCACCTGGGCTCAGGTATCCCCTTTCCAGTGAGCACAACTTCCTAGTCCAGCCTCTCACATCGCATCCTGTGGTTTTTGCTTTTACTTTGTCATAACGCCCATCATATTTTACCATTCCATACAATTGAAGTATTTTCATGATTTTCTAATGCCCTGTGGGGAAAGAGAGAGATCTTGCTCTGTATTTTATTTTTTTCTATTTTTTTTCCTAATGAATATGTCCCAAATTTTTGGAAAGCATATGTACATATAGGGTTTTATGGAAATTAATATATTAACTAATTAATGAAAATGGAGTACTTGTTTGATGACTTATTGTTTAGATTAGGTATTCCATAGAAGCTCATGTGTGAGACAATGCAAGACGGTTCAGTGGTGAAATGATTGGGTTATGAGGTAATCAGGGAATAACTGGGTGGTAACACCAGGCAGGTAAATTGTGGACAGAGGAGGACAGTCTTTGGGGGTGTGCTTTTGAGATTCATATTTTATTGTGGTGAGGAGAGATCTCTTTCTCTGATTCCTGGTGCTGAAGCCAGAATTGGGGACAGGCAGTTAGTGTAGAAACAGGAAATCTGGTCAAATTGAGGAATGGAGGCCATCAGAGTCTGGGAAATTGGAGACTACTCCTGGGAGATTGGAATGTCAGTGTCTCCAGAGCCCTTTTGATCACTAAGGTTACCTGTTTAACTACCCCTCCCAAAAAGCTGAAGGCATGGAAATGCTAATGAATCTCCCCTGGGCCCCTACCTGTCCTCCCTGTGGCCCTTCCCCCTGCCATCTGCTGCTCACCTTTTTGCTATGTTAAAGCAATCCCTGGGCCTAATCACCTAGGCAGGAAGGAGAGATAAGGAGTGGGAGGGAACAAGAGACCCTAATCTATAAAAGATGTAGGGTGCTCTCACTTCTTGGGGATTCTAGAATATCAGCCATGGCCCCCTTCTCCCTCCCAGGAGAAGTCTGTGTTACTACCTTTAAATAAAACCTGCTTTACGTGCTTGCCTTGCTGTGCTTCTCTGGATTTATACTTCAACACCTGAGGAAGCAGAACTCGTCACTGGTGAATGCCAGTATCAGTGCCATGTCGTGAGCCACTGTCCTCCACCACACTCCTCCACCATGATGTTTTGCCTCATCTGGAGCCCTGAGGAATGGAACCCGGCTCTCTATGGACTGAGACCTTTGAATCTGTGAGCTCCTAAATGAATGTCCCCTCCTCTAAGATTTTTCTTGTACAGTCTTTTGGTTGTAGCAGTGAAGAAGCTGACTAAAACAATGACATTGAATGTTTCTACCCAGGGCAAGAAAATTTATATATAATAAAGATAAAAATTATGTGTAAAAAAATTTTCAAGGTTCAAATGTGTGAATTTTTAAAAATAATCTGGGAATAAAAATGGTATAATGTGACCAATGCAGGGTGTAAGAAGAGAGGAACACTGAGATAATCAAGCATCATAAGTATCTTTCTTGGGAAATCATGTTTAATCTGACAATCAATAAGAATTCCCAAAGATTTTAAAAGTAATTAGTGAGTTAATCAGATCTATAATTCATGTAAAGCATTGGCTAGATTCTAAATTTGAGATAAAAACATCAATCAAAAAATTAAAAGAGACACTGTATTACAGTTTGTGTGTGTGTGTGTGTGTGTGTGTAAGAGAGAGAGGGAGGGGGGAGTGAGGTAGAGAGAGAGAGAGAGGTGTAATTATCCTTTTCTACATATGCAGCATGAACACCTGGTATAATTCTTTAGTGAAATCATTTGTGTCTGGGTGCATTTTTAACCAACTGGCAGGGGTGAGAATTCTGACTTTTCACTTGGTCTTCTCTGATACCACTCAGCAGGGCAAAAAGACAGTACTACCAGGTGTTCTCCACTGACACCAGGGGTTGAGGGTGGCCTCCTTACTGCTCAGAAAGGACAGACTTTTCATACCCATACTTGTTCTTGTCTAACACCATCCTGGCAAGAGGGGTGGAGGTGCCTTGTCACAGCCTGCTAAGACAGAAATCTAACCTCTTCACTCATGTTGGTATGCGTAGGGTCTGACCAGTTATTCTTGCAGAGTCTAGTTTCAGTAAAGTAGTTACTAAACGGTTCTGTGTCACTGGGCTTCCTCTTCCTTGCCCTTTAATGTTTCTGAATGAATGTCTTCTTTACTTTCAAATGTGGAATATATGGATAATAATAATAATGATAATAATAAACCTAGGGAACTCAGCAGACCATATCAGCCCTAGTGTCCTGAGTTCCTCAGCTTGTCTGTGTCCTTCTCTCCACATTTTAGCGTCTTCTTTTTGGCTATTTTTGATTCATTTCCAAGGCTCTCAGTTGTGCTTAGTGTCAAGAATAGAGAAAAATATATTTGTGTCAGACTCCTAGAAATGGAAACTCACAAAACATTTAGAAAAGAATACATAAAGATACATTCTTGGTTAGTGGATAGAAATATGTATTTTTTTTTTAGATTTTCATTAGTGTAATATAACTATACAGTATAGTGGAGATTCATTATGCCATATTCACACATGTACATCATTTGTTCTATCTCCTTCCCAAGTATCTTCCCTTTCCCTGTCTTCCTTCAGAAACATTTTTTATGTAATTTTTATTTGCTCTAATTAGTTATACATGACAGTAGAATGAATTTATGCATTTTGATAAATCATACATAAGTGGAGTGTAATTTCTCATTTTTCTGATTATACATATTGCAGGATCATATCGGTCATGTAGTCATACATGTACATGAGGTAATAATGTCTGTTTCACTCTATCCTTCCTACCTCCACATCCCTTCCCCTCCCTTCACTCCCCTCTACCTAATATAATGTAACTCTATTCTTCCCTATACCCCACCCCTTATTGTGAATTAGCATCTGCATATCAAACATTTGGCCTTTGGATTTGGATTTTTGGGTTTGACTTATTTCAGTTAGCGTAATATTCTCCAAATCCCTCCATTTAGAAACAAGTTTTTTAAAAGACAATACACAAATACTAACAATTAAATAAATCAGTGATACATTTAAAATCATTTAAGAATTCCTAGTTATAAAATTAAACTGTAAGTGAAGCAATAATCTAAACATCAGAGTAAATTTGCAATATATGCAGCCAATGAAAACTCATACTCAGCATATAAAAATAACTTGAATTAATCAGTATGAAAAAAGTTAGTATATTCCATATGAAAATAGGCCAATAACTTGAAAAACAAATTATGAAAAGCAAATCAAACTGGCTAATAAGCAAATAATGTCACATCAATCACATTTTTACAAAATAAAAGACACAAATATCACTATACCATTTTTGGAGTGATAAATTCATAAAATTGGACAATATCAAATAAAGATGAAGATTTAGAGAACGAAGTATTCTTGTATATTGCCACTAGGAGAATAATTATTGTAACTGATTTGAAAACAGTATCCCATTATATATTAAAGACATTTGCAAGCTATGTTTACAAATTGTATTATTTCTATGTCTTGACAGAGGTATCTCTGTGTGTAGCAGCACACATGAATAGGAAAATTCACAGCAGGACTCTTTATAGTTCCTCAAAATAGAAAAATATCACATAATCAATAGAAATATGGATAATTAGATAGTAAGACATTTGTATAACAGAACATTATATACAATGAAAATGAACGTTACCTCTTTCTACAAGTAAAAACATGTAAGAATCGTAAAAACATATCAAAAGAGAAAATAAGATACAAAGGAATATACAGCGTATTATCATCTTTATTTCAAGTTTAAAAGAAAACAAATATGAACTATATTATTTAGGGTATATCCAAATGTGATGGCTAATTTTAGGTGTGAACTGGATATCCCTTAAGCTAAACTCAGCATAACCCCTGACTCTCTAAACTTTGAATTCTAGGACTTATATCTGGACTGCCATTTTCTCAGGCCTTCAACCTTTGACTGCAAGTTGTGACTTGGGCATCCATAGTTGTGAGGCTTTGGTCTTAGACTGAGCCAGGCTACTGAATTCAGGGGTTTTTCGGATTGCAGATGGCCTACTGTGGGTCTTTTCAGCCACTGTAATTGTACAAGCCAATCCCCCTAATAAATCACGTCTCATGTAATCTAATCTACTCTCTCATGCTCAAACTCACTCGCCTCCCTGCCCCATTGACTCTGGGTCCTTAGAGAACCTTGACCAATACATCACATGCAGGTGGTAAAACTGAAGACAAAGTCCTGTAATTATTAGCATTATATGAAGGAAGAAATTGAAATTAGGAAGAGAAACACAGAGACTTCTGTGTAGTTTTGATACATTCGTGTCCCAGAGGCTGTGATTCTGTCATTAGGGGGAAAAGAAGTCTTTTACAAAAGCCATTCAAAGGCTGCATTCCACTTGTTCTCTGTCCACAGTTTTAATTCTCTTGTTAATTTCAGAGAGAGTCATTTCTGAGATCTTCTGGTGCCATTCCCCAAATCCAAATTACTTCATTCCTGTGCTTGTGTGTGCTCAAGGACAGATAACTATGCTTAGGATGAGGAAGAAAGGTAATCCTGTTTCCCCTGAGATTTGTGGAGGGTGGGAGTGTGTGTGTGTGTGTGGGGGGGGAGCAAATTAGGGAGAGTAGAGAGAGAGAAAGAGAAAGAAATATGTCCTTTTAAAAAAGAAGTCAGTTGCAGGGGAGCAAGGGCTATATTCAAAGCCTAAAGCGGACCACCATTGCACTATAACAATCAAATTCCTTTCCCACACATGGGATTGACACTTTATATACTTTTAGCAATTCCAGAGGGTATATATTTACACCTTGATGTGATTTGATTTAGTATTTTTCTGATTATAACTTTGATAGAGCACCTTGTCAAACAGTAATTGATCCTTGGAGTACCTTTTTGTGTGTGAATTTTCTGTTTGACTCTGCCTCTTTTATTTTTCCATTGAGCATTTTGTCATTCTTTGCTATTTGTAGGACTTTCTCATTAGCTTTTTGTCTCTTTTATTACTTAACATAATTTTCCTCCTATCTATCTTTCTTTTTTGCTTCCTCTTAATGAGCAGAAATTCTCAACTTTAACGTAGTCGAATTTACCAGTTTTTTTCCTTTGTGGTTAGATTTTGTGTAATAGTTTAGATATTAGGTGTGCCCCAAAAGCTCATGTGTGAGAAAATGCAAGAAACTTTAGAGGGGAGGTGATTGGGTTATAAGAGCTTTAGCCTAATTAGTGTATTAATGCCCTGATACAGATTAAGTGGGTAGTTAAAGGTAGGTAGGTAGGGTATAGCTGGAGGAGGTAGGGCCTTGGGGTATAGGCCTTTAGGGTATATATTTCATCTGGTGAAGGGAGCTCTTTTTCGTTATGGTGGCCATGTACTGAGTTGCTGTCCTCCACCCCAGTCTTCTGCCATGATGTTCTGCCTCACCTCAGGCCCTGAAGAATGGAGTTGTTCATCTTTGGTTGAGACTTCTGAAATTGTGAGCCCCAAATAACCTTTTCCTCCTTTAATTGTTCTTATCAAATCTTTTGGTCACAATAGTGAAAAAGATGACTTAAACAGTTGTTTTTTCTTGCTTTCTATTTTTGCTTCGTGTGACTGGGTCTTGCTATGTTGCTCAGGCTGGTCTTTAATTTACTATGCTCCTGCATTGGCCTCCAAAGTAAATGGAATCATGAGTGTGTGCAACTATGCCCAGCTTGCCTATCTCTTCTGCAAAGTATTTAGATACTCTCGTATTTTCTTAAAGATGTTTCATTATTTTGCATTTAGCCTTGGATCAACAATCTTGTTGGAATTATATATATGATATAAGTTTGGGGACATACTACCATTTCCTTAATGATATTGAATTACCCAGTAATATCAGCAACATTTATTTTAAAAATAACATCCTGGTACACTGAATTGCAAGGCCATCTTATTATAATCTAGTGTCCATGTATATGCATAGGCTTCTATATTAGTTTTCTACAGCTACCATAACAAATGCTCCACAGATTGGTTTAAAACAGCAGCTTTTTTTCATCAACAGCTCAGAAGGTATGAAGTCTAGGGAGAGGAGGTTTCATCTATGTCCTCTGCTTGGTCTCACACTGCTGGAATCAAAGTAATGGCAGGCATTTCTGGAATATCTTGGGATGAATTCACTTCCGAGTTTATTCAGGTTGTGCATCCCAGTTTCTAGTAATTGTAGGATAGAGGTGATTGCTGGACAGGGAGGTGGAGGCTGGTCTTTGCACCTAAAACTGCCCTGGTTCTACTCATGCTTCCATGAGGCCCAGATTCTACAATAGCATGTCAAGCCTTTCTCATGCTTCACCTCTCTCTGATCTCACCTTCTCCTATGTCTCTCTGACTCCAGCCAGAGAAAGTTATCTGCTTTAAAAGACTTATGTGATTAGATAGAACACAGACAATCCAGAAAATTCCATCTTAAGATCCAATATTTTAATTACACCCCTAAGTTTCATTTTGTTTTGGGAAGTAATGCATTCGTATGTTTTGGAGAAGGATCCTGGAAAACTCCAGGGTGAAACATGAATTTTTGTCCCATGTTCATGAATAGGAACATATGCCTTTCAATAATCATTCATGTGTTTTGAAATTACATTTATGCAAACCTCAAGTGATTTCCAATTTTTATATATTTGTGAGAACTTCCTTATATTTGTATTATGTCTTCCACAAATGTTTTGTATAATGTTACATATGGAGTTTTCTTTCAAGTCTTCTATTAATTATAAACTTTCCTCAATATGAAAATAACAACATATTCATTGAATATGAATATATTCATTGAATTTTCAAATGTTTCTTATGCTGCTTTGGTAGACTTTTATTATTTCAGTATTTTTTTTTTCCATTCCAAGCAGTCATTCCCACCCAAGATGATATCTGAGTCATTAACCATCTCATTCCTTTTTATAAGATATGCCAGAATAATTACACTTGTTCCCATAGATGTCCTCTTATATAGTCATTTGTGTAACTGAGACATCTCTAGTGATGAAATCTCTGCTCTTAAAGTTGATGTCTCTTTATTTTCTTAAAAGACATATATTTCATCTTCTTTGTGGAGGACATTTTGTACAGATCTAGATCACTAAATTGACATTTTCTTTCTTCCTTTCTTTCTCTATTTTTGTTTTTTGTTTACTGGTATTCAGGATTAAATCTAGGTGAACTCTACCATTGAAATACATACCCCATCTCTTTTTTAGTATAAATTCTGAAACAGAGTCTCACTAAGTTATCCAGATTGTCCTTGAACTTACAATCCTCCTGCTCCAGCTTCCTGAGTTGCTAGGATTTCAGATGTGTACAACCATACCCACCTCCCAGACAGTTATGTAATTTCAACACTTATAACTCCTTTAACTTCATATTTTTGATATTTCTGTTGAAGTGGTCATTTGAATTGTTATTTTTGTGAAATTATATATATTTTTAATATTCCTGGAAATATACTTAAACTCAAGTATTTTTCTGATAATTCCAGTATCACGTTCTCCCTGAGGCTTATTTAATTCAGTATTTCTGCACAGTATATTTATGCTCCTCTTATACCTGATCACTTTTAGTATTACATGAGATAATGTTTATAAAACAGACTTTAAAAATAATTTAATGAAGAATGAACTTGTTTTTCCTCCAAGCACTTAGTGACACTGACCATTCCAAAATAAACTTAATCTTATTTTGGCAACTGGAATAATAGAAAACCGAGTTGCAGTTCCTACAGTAGCTTGCCTAATTATGGGTCATCCTAATGCCTAATGTTATGGTTTGGATATGCAATTTCCCCTCAAAGCTCCTGTTAATGCAGCAATATTCAGAGGTAAAATGATTGAATTGTGAGAGCTGAAGAAACTTTCTAGGTTGAATGAACTGACTGGATGGTAACTGTGGGCAGGTGGGGCTTGGCTGGAGGAGGTGAGTCACTGGGGGCATGCCCTGGAAAGGTACATTATCCTTCTGGCCCATCCACCCATTCTTCCTGACACTTCTCACTCATTGTTTCCTGGCTTTGCTATGAATTGATCAACATCTCTTCCACTGTGATGTGATGCCTTATCTTGGGACCAGAGCAATGAAGTCAGCCAACGAGGTACTGAGACCTCTGAATCCATGATCCCCTTATAAAGTTTCTCTCCTCTTAAGTTGTTCTTACTAGGTATTTTATTTATAGTGACACGAAAACTGACTAAAGCAGAAAATGTATCAAGTAGTGGGGCCATGGCTTCAACCTGACCATGTGGTTCAGAAGCCTTTGGTTTACAGGAGGAATATTGAAAAGTTAAGAGATAAAAGTTTTAGAATATTTAAGTTGAGCTTAATAGGCAATTTTTGTGGGAACTCCGTAATGGCAATATGAGGGCTGTGCTCATAAGGTTTCAGAAGGAGATGAAAAATATTGGGAACTGTACTAGAGGCCATTTGTGCTAAATTTTAGCAAATAATATGTCTATGTTTAGCCCATATGGTGTTACTTGGTGTGAGCTGAATTTAAAAGTGGTAGACTAGAGACAGACATCAGGCTCAGCCCAGGGCAGACACCTAAGACCTCTGCACCTGGTACGTCAACCCTGAGCACTCCTACGGGATTTCGATGCAGGGCACAACCCAGAAGAGTGGGAGATTCTGCGTGTGGTAAGCAGGCACAGCAGACACTTGAGTTTCCCACTTAGGGAGGCTCAGCTCAGAGGTTTAGGTTTTGCCAACCCAAGTCCCACGAGACTTCCAGGTCCAGGAGGCAGGCACAGAGACAGACATCAGGCTCAGCCCAGGGCAGAGGCCTGAGACCTCTGCACCTGGTACGTCAGCCCTAAGTGCTCGGGTGGGATTTCTGCATGGGAGAAGCAGCCAGGAGGACCAGCCCAGAGGCCCAGGCGTACCCTAGACTGACACAGCCCTTGATCTAGTGTTACTGAAGACTAGGAGGTGAAGTATTGGAAACCAGCAGGGACACCACAAGTCTATAGGGGGGAAGCTGCAATATCTCAGATTCTCATGGATAGAGGGGAAGATACATGAGCAATTTGAGAAAACAGGGGAAGAAAGTGTCTCAAAGAAACCTAGATGCTACATCAACAGAATCCAATGAAAGCAGAGCAGAAGAAATGTCAGAAAGGGAGTTCAGAGTGTATATAATTAAAATGATCAGAGAAGCAAAAGATGTGATAAGAGAGCAAATGCAGGCAATGAATGATTTCACCCATCAACAGTTAAAAGAACAGTTACAGGAAGCTAAAGATCATTTCAATAAAGAGATAGAGATTCTGAAAACAAAAACAAAAACAAACAAAACTCCTGGAAATGAAGGAAATGATAAACCAAATTAAAAACCCAATAGACAGCATAACCAACAGGCTAGATCACCTGGAAGACAGAACCTCAGACATTGAAGACAAAATATTTGATCTTGGAAACAAAGTTGACCAAACAGAGAAGATGGTAAGAAGTCATGAACAAAGCTTACAAGAATTATGGGATATCATGAAAAGACCAAATTTGAGAGTTATTGGGATTAAGAAAGGCACAGAGATACAAACCAAAGGAATGACTAATCTATTCAATGAAATATTATCAGAAAATTTCCCACATTTGAAGAATGAAATGGAAAATCAAATACAAGAGGCTTACAGGACACCAAACTTACAAAACTACAATAGATCAACACCAAGGCACATAATAATGAAAGTACCTAACATACAAAATAAAGATAGAATTTTAAAGGCTGCAAGAGAAAAAAATCTGATTACATTCAGGGGGAAAC
>JAJEJO010054072.1:81365-92478 GCA_020662805.1 Glaucomys volans
AAAAAAAAAAAGCTAAAAAAATTTACAATTAGAAAGCCAGCACCACATATTTTAAACAAAATATTAATGAGGAAGAAATGAAAAACAACAATGTAAGTCAGCTTAGGGAGGAACTACCCTAAAGGAATAGCCAAATAATGGAGAAACCAAGTCAAGTTAAAAACCAAAAATAAGACAAAATAACTGGGAATACAAATCATATCTCAATAATAACTCTGAATATTAATGGTTTGAACTCATCAATCAAAAGACATAGACAGGCAGATTGGATTAAAAAGAAAGACCCAATAATACACTGCTTCCAAGAGATGCATCTCATAGAAAAAGATAACCACAGACTAAAGATGAAAGGATGTTTTGGATAAAACATATCACCAAAACGAACTCAGTAAAAAAGCAGGGGTTTCGATCCTCAATTCAGATAAAGTATACTTCAAGCCAAAATTAGTTAGAAAGGATAAAGAAGGGCATTTCATACTGCTTAAGGGAAGCATAAATCAGCAAGACATAACAATCATAAATATTTATGCCCCAAACAATGGTTCATCATGTATGTCAATTAAATCCTTCTTAATTCCAAGAATCAAATAAACCAAAACACAACAATACTGGATGACTTTAACACACCCCTCTCACCATTGGACAGATCTTCCACGCAGAAATTGAACAAAGAAACCATAGAACTCAATAACACAATCACTAAATTGGACTTAACAGACAATATTCCATCCATCAAAAAGCAAATACACTTTCTTCTCAGCAACTCATGGTACCTTTTCTAAAATAGACCATATGCTATGCCACAAAGCTACTCTTAGCAAATACAAAAAGATAGAGATACTACCTTGTATTCTATCACACCATAATGGAATGAAATTAGAAGTCAATGATAAAATAAAAACCAGAAACTACTTCAACACTGGAGATTAAATAATATACTGTTGAGTGATGCATGGATAACAGAAGACATTAGGAGGGAAATGAAAAAAATTCTTAGAGGTCAATGAGAACAAAGATACAACATATTAAAATCTCTGGGATACTATGAAAGCAGTGCTAAGAGAAAAATTCATTGCATGGAGCACATTCAATAAAAGAATGAAAAGTGAACAAATAAATGACCTCACATTACAGCTCAAAGCCCTAGAAAAAGAGGAACAGTTCATCACTGAAAGTAGTAGAAGACAGGAAGTAATTAAAATTAGTGTGGAAATCAATGAAATTGAAACAAAAGAGACAATTTATAAAATTGACAAAACAAAAAGTGGTTCTTTGAAAAAATAATCAAAATTGATAAACCCTTAGCCACACTAACAAAGAGAAGGAGAGAGAAAACTCAAATTACTAAAATTTGTGATGAAAATGGATATATCACAACAGACACTATTGAAATACAAAACATAATTAGAAGCTATTATGAAAATTTATACTCCAACAAAATAGAAAATCTTGAAGACATCAGCACGTTCCTAGAGGTATATAAGCCACCCAAACTGAATCTAGAGGATATACATAATTTAAATAGATCAATTTCAAGCAATGAAATAGAAGAAGTCATCAAAAGCCTAACAGCAAAGAAAAGTCCAGGACCAGATGGATTCACAGCTGAGTTGTAGAAGACCTTCAAAGAAGAGCTCATTCCAATACTCCTCAAAGTATTCCATGAAATAGAGAAGGAGGGAACATTTCCAAACTCATCCTATGAAACTAATATCACCCTGATACCCAAACCAGAGAAGGACATATCGAGAAAAGAAAATTTCAGACCAATATCCCTAAAGAAATTAGATGCAAAAGTTCTTAACAAAATTTTAGCAAATTGCAAACAAGGCAAATTAAAAAGATAGTGCACCATGATTAAGTGGGTTTCATCCCAGGAATGCAGTTGTTTCAACATCCGGAAATCAATAAATATAATTCATCACATCAACAGACTTAATGTTAAGAACCACATGATTATTTCAATAGATGCAGAAGAAGCATTTAATAAAATACAGCACCCCTTCATGCTCAAAACATTAGAAAAAATAGAGATAGTAGGAACATTCCTAAACATTTTAAAGGCTATCTATGCTAACATCATTCTAACATCTAACATCTAACATCATTCTAAATGGAGAAAAATTGAAAGCATTCCCCCTGAAAACTGGAAAAGGCAGGGATGCCCTCTTTCTCCACTTCTATTCAACATCGTCCTTAAAACTCTAGCCAGAGCAATTAGACAGACTAAAGAAATTAAAGGGATATGAATAGGAAAAGAAGAGCTCAAACTATTCCTTTTTGTGGATGACATGATTCTCTATTTAGAGCAGCTGAAAAATTCTATCAGAAAACTTCTGGAACTCATAAATGAATTCAGTAAAGCAGCAGGATATAAAATTAATGCTCATAAATCTAACGCATTTTTATTCATAAGTGATGAATCCTTTGAAAGAGAAATTAGGAAAACTACCTCATTCACAATAGCCTCGAAAAAAATAAAATATTTGGTAATCAATCTAACAAAAGAGGTGAAAGACCTCTACAATGAGAACTACAGAACATTAAAGAAAGAAATGAAAGAAAATCTTAGAAGATGGAACGATCTCCCATGTTCTTGGTTAGGCAGAATTAATATCGTCAAAATGACCATACTACCATAAGTGCTATACAAATTCAATGCAATTCCAATTAAATCCTAATGATGGACCTCATAGAAATAGAGCAGATCTACAAGCTAACAACAGGTATATGAAAAAATGTTCAAAATCTCTAGTAATAAGAGAAATACAAACCACAACCACCTTAAGATTCCATCTCACCCTAATTAGAATATCTATTATCAAGGATAGAAACAACAATAGGTGTTAGTGAGGATGTGGGAAAAAGGTACACTCATACATTGCTGGTGGGGTTGCAAATTGGTGCAGCTACTCTGGAAAGCAGTATGGAGATTCCTTGGAAAACTTGGAATGGAACCACCATTTGACCAGCTATCCCACTCCTTGGCCTATACCCAAAAGACTTAAAATCAGCATAGTACAGTGATGCAGTCACATCAAAGTTTATAGCAGCCCGATTCACTGTAGATAGATTATGGAACCAACCTAGATGCCCTTTAATAGAGGAATGGATAAATAAACTGTGGTATATATATACAATTGAATATTATTCAGCCATAAAGAATAATAAAATTATGACATTTGCAGGTAAATGGGTGGAATTGGAGAAGATCATATTAAGTGAAATAAGCCAATCCCAAACAACCAAAGGCCAAATGATTTCTCTTATAAGTGGTTGATGACACACAGTGGGGGTGGGGGGAGGCATGGGAAGAATGCAGAAGGGAGGGATTGTTTAGAAGAAAATGAGCAGTGGGTATGGGACGGGGAAAGAAAGAGAAGAGACAAGTATCTATACCCTATGTATATGTATAAATATGCAAATTGTACCATTCTACTTTGTGTACAACCAGAAAAATGATAGTTGTACTCCAGTTGTGTACAATGAACTAAAAGAAAAAAAAGTCATAGACTAATAAATCTGGCAGAGGACATTTCAAGGTAGCAGAGCATCCAGTCAATGGAATAGGTGTTTTGGGCAGCTTTTAGCCAGGTTTACAATTAGAATTGGGATCAGAACTAAAGGATGTTAAAAACCTGCAGTTTTACCAGAAAGGTGCCTATAAAACTGGGCCAAGGAAGGTGTTCTTATCAAAGAGATTATGACCTCTGAGGAGATAATAAGTACTTTGCACAGAGATGATAAGAGATGGCTTGAGGTCATCTCAGGAATTTGTAAGCCCACACCCACTACAGGTTCCATGATAGAGAAGAGAAATGTCCTTTGAGAAGGGATCATGGGGGTTCACACTGGGGCTGGAGGCTAGGAATTTATGTTACTATGCTGAGCCATGCAAGCATTCAGAGGCTACTTCAGGACTGATTCTCTTGGGCCCAGACATTGTAAAACCTGACAGCTGATCTTATCATCATACACATAGTGATGGTTCTGTAGGAATGTAGAACTTTTGAGTTAAGGGTTCTTGGGGACTTCCGCAGAGATTTCAGAGGAAGTCCTGGGAGGCCAAGAAATACATAGCAGGGTCAGAGACTCTTTAGGTTTCCCCTTGAGAGGGTAATGCATGAAGATGTGAAGGTGAAGCCAAAGCTGGAATGGCAAAAGTGATACCAGTAACATGGGCTGTCTGCTGAGAAGAGCTTTAGAATGTGGAGAAATCCAGGCAAAAAGAAAGTCCTTGGGCACTGCAACTGGCAAGGCAAAAGGGACAGGGCTGTTCAAATTCTTCTGAGTGTGCCTAGGTGGGCCATGTGACATATATGCTGTCCATGGAATTAGGGAACCCATTTGCTTGAGTGAGTTTAGGTCTTGCTTTACCCCCATGCCTTCTTTCTTTACTTGTATTCCTCCCATTTGGAATGGAAATGTTTACTCTGTACAATTTTTATATTGAGTATGTAACTTGTTTTTATTTTTATAGGGGCTCACAGCCAAGAGTTTGCCTTGAGTCTCAGAGGAGACTTTGAACTTGGATAGTTGGGCAATGATGGAACTGTTCAAACTGGAGGGCTCTTAGAGATGAACTTAATGCATTTTGCAATTGTGAACAAGACATGAGCTCTTGGGGGCCAGGGACACAATGTTGTGGTTTGGATATGAAGAGTCCCCCAAGAGCTCCTGGATATGTAAAAACATTCAAATGTAAGAGTTGAAACTTAATCAGTCAATCCTACTTTGAATGTACAAACTGTAGGGATATCAGACATGGATCAAAGAAGTGGAGCCCAGAGGGCATACTCAGGAAGGAAGCATCTTCCCTGAAGCCCCTTCCCTCTCCTCTCCTCCCCTTCCCTTCTTTCCCTTCCATTCCCCTCTCCTCTCCTCTCTCTTCTTCCTGACTCTACCATGAGCTAAGCAACTGTCTTCTGTTTATCTCTTCCTTATGTTCTGCCTCACAGGAACCAAGAGCAATGGAGTCAACCATCTATATACTGAGAACTCTGAAACTGTGAGCCCCAAATAAACTTTCTCTCCTTTAACTTGTCAGGTGTTTTGGTCAACAGCAATGCAAAAGCATATTAAGACACATAGGGTAGGATTCTGAATGGAAAAATTCCTCTTCATGGAAGCTCCTGGATACCATGCAATCAGTCTTGGTTCCTATATAAGATCAATAACATGATGTATGTGCTGAAGCCTCTCATTGAGCTCTCAATGTGATCATTGTAGCCAATTCTGGGCAGATAATTATTTATTATCTTGTTTCTTCTTGTATGTCTACAATGACATTTTCAAAACATGGTTCAACTTTGTAAAAAAATTTTCTTATAAAATATTTTGGTCCAAATAAACTAAATTAGTCTACCACAATCAAAATCTTTTTTTTTTTTTTGGCCTGAAAAAAAATTAATTTCCCTGAAAAAACCGTAACCTCATGAGCAACATTTGTATGCCAAAGGAAAGATTTTTCCTTGTTAAAATTGAGTTGTTTCCTTGTTCATTCATTGTAATTTCAATACAGACATGTAACTCTGTATTTGTTTTAAGTGACCCTTTACTCTGCTTTCATGGGTGTGTTAAAAAATATAGTCTTCACATTGAACCTCTTATTTTAGATTAGGACACTCTTGGTATAGATACTGTGAAGAGAACTGAGGATATCTAATGTGGTTAAAATGTTATATTTAAGATATTTTGGATCTTGTCATTCCATGAAATTTTCAATCAAGAAATTAATTTAATAAAATGATCTCATTTAATAATAAATTTATCCACTTGTTTCTACTGATGATAGACAGAATAATGAAAACACAATATTGTCTGAGAAGCTCCTTCAGAATGAAGAAATTCCAACCTTTAAAAAACTTTAAACTTACAGTCAGCAATGATCTGTTTTTTGTCCTCCATCATGTGATCTGAATTTACATTGGCTTCAAATTGTCTTTGCACTCACTAAATTTTTCAGCAAATAATTACTGAGAAGTTATTATGAGTCACATATTATGCTCTGTTTTAAGAATGTAACTATGAGCAAGACCACTATCTGAATTTTCAATCTGATAGAAAATATTAACAACAAATAAATAAAGCATGAGTCAGGTGTGGTGGCACAGGCCTATAATCCCTTTGACTTGGGAGGCTGAGGCAAGAGGATCAAAAGATTCAGGCCGGCCTCAGTAACTTAGTGAAGGCCGAAGCAACTTAGTGAAACCCTGTCTCAAAATAATAATTAAAAAGGGCTGGGGACATGGTTCATTTTTTAAATGCCTCTAGGTTCAATTGCTGGTATGAAAATTGTATATATCTACATTTATGTAGATAGATAAAAGGAAACAAAATTATTAGAAATTGTAATAAGGATTATTATATAAAATAAAAAAGTCAAGCAACAGTTACTCATATGATACCATTTTGGGTAGGGCTGCTAGTCATAAGCCTCTTTGGGCAACTTTGAACCTAGACCTAATGATGAAAATAATTAATATCAACAAAGAACATTCCATATGGGGAAAAGGTACAGAAAAGTAAACATGTAGGGAGAAAATATTTTATCCCTATGAGGAAGAAGGCAGCATGTTTAGCAAGAGGAAGGACTGATACAATTTGAAGAGGCCATGTCTAGTCTCCGTTGTTAAGGAGTCTGAATTTTAATCCAAGAAACATGAGAACTCATTGAAGCTTTCAGGCAGAAACATTTTATACCGGGTTGCACACTTTCCCAAAGAGTTCTTTGATTATATGGTAGAACATGTGCTGTTAAGATAAATGTGGATATGGTAGAGGTGTTAGAGGTATATGGAAAGTGTAAGCTCGCTGGGTGGATTTGGAACCAAATTATTAGCTCATGGTGGTTGGAATGTAAACTTGCCAGCGAATGGCCAAACCAGAGTCAGATGAAAGTGGCCTAGGGCTGGGGATGTAGCTCAGTTGGTAGAGTGCCTGTCTCACACCCACAAGACCCTGGGTTCAATCCCCAGCACCGCAAAAAAAAAAAAAAGAAAGTGGCCTAAAAGCTTTATTAGAGTTTGCGCTCCCAAGCGAGATCCCCAGCCCTGGGGGTGAAAGTCCAGATGGGAGAGTCTAAAGAATTGCAAGTGTCAGGGTCAGCAAGTCTGCCTCTGATTGGTCATCTCTGGCGGCTGCCTGGCCCTCTGTGCTAGCAGTGAGTCGTCAGGTGTTTTTTTGCTCCCTCCCCTGTAGCCGCCCAAGTCTGACCTGAGAGAAAGTATTTATGCCTAGAAGGCCGCTGCCTTTACCATCAAACAAACTCTTTTCATTGCTTTTACTGTTTCTTGAACAAGCACAACCATATCCACAAATTTTATCAATTACCACAGAAACTCTTCTGTGTACTCACTGGACACACTTTTCTATTGTAATGTAATTGAAGACTTCATTCGCTCATTGTTTTGATTAGTTTTTCATCACTGTGACTAAAAGACCTGACAAGAAAAATTTTAATGGACGAAAAGTTTATTTGAGGTTCACAGTTTCAGAGGTCTCAGTCCATAGCCAACTTCATTTCTCTGGTCCTGAGGTGAAGCATAATATCATGGTGGAAAGGCATGGTGGAGTAAAGTAGCTCAGGACATGACAAGCAGGAAGCAGAAAGACAGCTCTCATTCACCAGGGATAAAACATATACCCCAAAGTCTTGGTCCTTGTGAACAACCACCTCCAGCCACACCCTACCCAATGACAGTTCCTATCTATTCAAATGGATTAATACACTGATTAGGTTAAGACTCTCATAATCCAAGCATTTCACACTTAAACTTTCTTGCATTGTCTCTCACATGAACTTTTGGGAACACCTCATATTTAAACCATAATACTCATTTACTATAATTTCATATAATTTAATTTGTAGTCTCATATCACATTTAGTCAGGTTGTCTTAGTGGTATGTCACTCGATGATGTTTCTCCGCTTCTCCTTTCACGCTCACTCACTCAATTCATTAATTTCTTTTCTAATAAAATGATTTCTAGGAGGAAATATTATTTATGAAGATTACATACATAAGACTTACAAAATATAAATCATATCCCAATCCCTTTAAATATTGAATGAATTATATTCACTCATTGAATGTGGCACATCAGCAGATGTGCCACACACAAACACACACACTCACAAATGGAGCACTTTAGCAGAGTAGAAATTTAGGATTAGGACTGCCTCAGGGCAAGTTCAGAATAGTTATCTGGAGAAGGCAAGATGCCAAGTGAGTTCAAGGGGTTATAGGTCTACAGAAGGGAAAGCTTCAGACTTGGAAATCAATCAATAATATTATGAAGTATTAAAAAGTACCATCCATTATTTTGAATTATTCAGTTATAGTTCATAAAAATAATTTCTTTTTTGCATACAACAAATATTAGGAATTCACTAGAAGTAAGAGGAGGTTCATTGAGAGTAACATTAGGCTTATTAAGAGTAAGAAACAACCAGTGTCCTTTAGATTATGTACAGGGAAATGAGAGGGCGAGGGGTGGGGATATGAAAAATGGTGGAATAAGACAGACATCATTACCCTATGTACATGTATGATTAACAACAATGATATGAATGTACATTATGCACAACCATAGAAATGAAAATTGTAACCCATATGACACAATGACTCAAAATGAAGTCTGTAAAAAAAAATAAAGTAAAAAGAAGCCACCAGTGTTTGATAATCCCTTAATTGTCAATCAGCCCAAATGTTGCTGCTTCTCCTCTTTGAAACTAGGACCATCATGATATTTGAATGATAATTCAAATGATGTTCCAAATCATTCAAACATCATTCCCCTCAAAAAAATGTTGAAGTCCAAGAGAAAAGTCTAATCAGCGTATTTGCATATTTATGCACCAAAATATAAAGTATCTATGTTAAAATTGTTTATGATTTTGAGATTTATTCTGTCCAATAGAAGTATAACATAAGCCACATTAACTATTTGCAATATTCTAGCATCTACATAAACACTTGGAAGAAATAAGAGAGATTAATTTTAATACTATGTTTCTTTAGTCTAATAAAGTGCTATTTAAAAAAAAAACCTATAAAATATTAGAGGGATGCTTTGCATTTTCAAGCTAACTTGTTGACATTTATCATGTAATTTATACTTACAACACATCTCAATTAAAGCTACCTATACTTCAGTACTCAACGGCCACAAGTAGTTATGTGCCTATGGGTTATCATAGCAAACTGTGTATATATAGGTAGTCAAACATGACATGTAAATTCATTCTGGAACAAATCAATTATCAAAAAATAACTCTAGAAAAGAGTGACGACAGTAAGAATGCAGATTAAGAGATCCCAGACTAGTTTTCCTCACAAACTACAATACAATTACCTACTGAAGAAAATAGCTTCAGGAGAACTCAGTACAATGAAACAGCCTACAGCATCCTAGTGGAGCACAGACCCACAATGGCTGCAGAGAAAAACATAGAAAGCATTTTACCTGAATCATCTATTCTCCAACATAGCACATCTCAGTGCCAAGAGGGATTGCCTTATCTGAGACCTTCAGTTATGGATGAAAAGGAGAACTAGAGGATTCAACTAGCCCTTGCCACTGTTGGCCAGGAACACCTACAGTTTTCACCACAAGGACCCTTGCAGTCTTCACTCACACTGCTGATGGGGAGTCTACACTGCAACTCCAAGAGTACTTATGACCTAGATCTACCTGTGCTAACCACTCTACTTGTGCTTGTGTCTGGACCCTAGTGCCATAAGAGATCCACTCAGGTACAATTTCTGCAATTTAGGTAAAAAGGAGAGCAAGGGATGCAACAGCCTTGCTGTCAGGTACCCCATCAGTCCTTGTCACCACTGAGAACACCCACAACTGGGGGTGACAAGGACCACTGCAGTCTCCTCTGATGTTGAGCTCAGCTGAAAAGGTGCAGAGCATCTACATTGCTGCATCTTTTCCAGTTTGGAATTTCCACTTTCCTCCCTCTGGGAAGTGGAGCTATCACAGCTGGCATTCACATACTCAGTCAGAGGAAACGATCTGTAACCACCAATGATAATCCATAAGGTCTAGAAGAAGTGTCAACTCCTTCCAAAGCATAGATATAAAGCAAGGCCACAAGCAAGAAAAAAATCAAAGAAGCATGAAGAAAATCATTTCCAGCAACTGGTCCAATGAAATGAAAAATAATGAATTGGTTGACAAAGAATTTAAAATAATTGTTTTAAGGAAACTCAGACAACTCTTAAAGAACACAAATGGAAAACTCAACAAAATAAGTAAACAGTATGTGAACAAAATAAGAAGTTCAGCAAAGATACAGGAGTTATTTAAATAAATTCCTTGGCAAAAGAAATAGGCACTCCTCAGAAGAAGAAATACAATTGGCCAACCAATATATGTTCAACAAAATACTCAAAAAATGTTCAACATTTTCAGCAATTAGAGAAATGCAAATCAAAACCCCATTGAAATTTCATCTTTCTCCAGTCAGAATTATAATTATCCAGATTAAAAATAATAATAAGTGCTGATGAGGATATGGGGAAAAAGTAAACTCATACATTGTTGCAAATTAGTGCAACAACTCTAGAAAACAGTGTGGAGATTCCTGAAAAAAAGTAGGAAAGAAACTACCATATGACCAAGATATCCCACTCCTTGGTAGATATCCAAAAGATCTAAAATCAGCATGGTACAGGAATACAGCCACATCAAAATTTATACCATTATAATTAAAAATAGCCAAACTATGAAACCAACCTAGGTGCTCTTTAACAGATGCAGGGATAAAGAAAATTAAATTTGTGTGCATATACACACACATATTAAAATATATATAAAATTTATTAAAATATATATTTTGTATATGTATATATATATATGCACATACACACACACACACACACACACACACACACAGAGTGTAGTGTTACTCTCTGATTAAGAAGGATGAAATTATGGCATTTGCTGTCAAATGGATGGAACTGGAGACTATTATACTAAGTGAAATAAGCCTAGCTCAGAAATTCAAGGTTGAAAGTTTTTACTGATATGTAGATAATACTCTAAAATAAGGTGGGGACGGGAGAGAGAGAGAGAGAGGGAGAGAGAGAGAGAGAGAGAGA
>JAJEJO010054074.1:1656-23136 GCA_020662805.1 Glaucomys volans
TGGTAGTTTTCCTAATTTCTCTCTCAGAGGATGCATCACTTATGAATAAAAATGCATTGGATTTATGAGCATTAATTTTATATCCTGCTACTTTACTGAATTCGTTTGAGTTCCAGAAGTTTTCTGGTGGAATTCTTGGGGTCTTCTAAATAGAGAATCACGTCATCAGCAAATAGCAATAGTTTGAGCTCTTCTTTTCCTATTTGTATTCCTCTAATTTCTTTGGTCTGTCTAATTGCTCTGGCTAGAGTTTCAAGAACAATGTTGAATAGTAGTGGCAAAAGAGGGCATCCCTGCCTTATTCCAGTTCTCAGGGGGAATGCTTTCAATTTTTCTCCATTTAGAATGATGTTAGCTGTGGGCTTAGCATAGATAGCCTTTATAATGTTAAGGAATGTCCCCACTATCCCTATTTTTTCTAGTGTTTTGAGCATGAAGGGGTGCTGTATTTTATCAAATGTTTTCTCTGTATCTATTGAAATAATCATATGGTTCTTGACTTTAATTCTGTTGATGTGGTGAATTACATTGATTGATTTCTGGATGTTCAACCAACCTTAGATACCGGGGATGAAACCCACTTGATCATGGTGCAGTATCTTTTTAAAAACAAAAAAAATAGTGAATTAATAAGTTATCAGTTACAATAAATTAGAAGTGTCAATTTTCTTAATGTAGTTATAGACTGACAGTTGTCATTTTATATTGGAAAGAAGAAAAACAGAACATTCTCCTGGATTTGGAGACTCAGTGAAGTGGGGGAAAAGATGGGATCCAAGTCAAAGCCACATCTCCAAATCAGTGAGGAACCCACCTTTCTTGTCCATCCTGTACAGACTGGGAGGAGTTCTACCCAAGCTCAGTGTCTCCACCATAGCCCATGTTCCCTTGTGTTCTATCCATGGCACTGCCCCCAACACTGGGGTTCTGCCCTCCCACACTACCACTGAGTCCTGAGGAAGAGGTGGTGCTCACCTGGTTAATACCTGGAGCAGAAGCAGATGATGAGACTGGTGGCACAGATGAACCAGATGTGGAACTACTGGTTGCAGGATTTGTAGAATTATCATTAGAGGTGGGATTAAATGCACTGACAGCTGAGGGAGCCATTGATCCTGAATTTGAAGCTAAAGGCCCTGCATTCCCAGGCACTATCCCTGTGTTGCTGCTGATGGGGTCTGGTATTTAGGTGGTATCACCAGGCTGCTGTCCAACTGCAGAGTGGCTAAATAAGGTGCTGAAAAGAGAGCACGCAGAGCTGATTTCAATGATGTTCAGCAAAGTCAAAGTTAAATCAGATGTTTAGAATGTTCACTTTTTATAAAAGTATGCTTTCATGATGCAATACTCTGATTTTGACACCCTAAATATTGTCTCTACAGTTGAAGATATGCTTATGTATTTTGCAAACATGCAAATGCACATGAAGCAGCTTATTAATTCTACAGAAAAAGCTTACTTAAAAAGAAATATAAATTAATAACTCATAATATTCTGCTTTCAGACAGACTTCACTCATGCCTTCACTAAAAAACAAGAAGCCATATATTCCATAGCCACCTTAGTGTACTATGTTCTTATGTATATATGGCTTTATGAACTTTGGAGGTTTTCTTGAGAATATGGGTTAAATGTAAGCAGTTAATACCAAGTAATGCTGCTAAGTTTTCAAAATGTGGTATAAATAGATATTACTTCTTTTAAATGACAGCTTTTAAGAATATGTATCTAGAAAAGAATTAGGATTTAACTTACCGAGAACATAAAAATTAGACTAAACTAGGTATAGTAATGACGTGAATATTACTCAAGACAAAAGAAATATAATATTGCATCTGTCAGAAGAGGAAAAGGATATGCTACTTTACATCTCTAATTCCACTTGGCCACATAAATTTCTACTTACCTAGGTGATGGCGACAAACTTGTGCATGAAGTTTGAGTCTGGAATGATGTCATTCTCCTCACTGCTCCAAGGCTGGTTAAACCATTCCCTTACAGGCTGATCTGTCAGCTTCTGTGCCACGTCTTTCCCATACGCATGATATCATCACGTAGCATGTTGCAGATGGGCTTGTGCTGCCCAAGTCTACACATCTGATAACACAATTGAGATCATGATTTTCAATGGGAGCCATTTTCAATGATTTTCAATGAAGTACCTACTTCAATGGGAAGGTACTTCACATAGTACCTACTCTCAGAACCTATACTTAATAAGGGAGATTCTCATAAACATGCAAGCTTTTCCTTTTTCTTTAGGTTATCACATGTCATCAAACCAATATTATAAGCTGGTCCTTTTAATTTACCCTCAAATTGCGCTCTCCCTCCAAAACCTGAACTAGGCCCTCAGAAGAAAACTAAACATTTGTTCACCCAAGCCAATTTCCCCTGTGCAGAGGAGACTGCTGAGCACGACCTGATTGCTAATGAGCAAATAAAGAATTAAAAGGATTTCTGACTACTAAAGCTGAGACATATGTCCACTAAAATCTCTTAAGTAATCCTTATACATAATGTTTTCTCATAGATGACACTAAAATTTTATAGGCCATCTGTTAGATTGTTACAGACATTGGGAGATCACTAATAGCAGAGGGTAAAATAGTAAGCAGCCCAATCACTTTTCAGAAGTAAATGGGTGTTTTAGGACAATGAGAATCTGCTGGTAATCTCCAGGACACTCAGTGGACACTCATGACACCATACAAAAAGTCAACTGTTCCACAGCAAAAGGCTCCATATTAGTACCCCTTGCTAGAGTTGGTTAAGGGAAGGCTTATCAAGGCTCCATAAAATTATCTAGTGCAGTCCTTGATCAGTCCCAGTAAAGAAAGAGAGAGAAAGAGAGAGAGGAAGGGAGGGAGGGAGGGAGAAAGGGAGGGGGAGAGAGGGAACGTGTCTGAAATTTCTAATAACTTATATTGAAAGTTTTATTCAAGAGAATGGGTAGGCTTTAAATAGAGATGAGTTGTTAATTATGACTTAATAGTATTATGTGTTCATGGACCACATGCTATGCAGAAATAACCATATCCAAGGGTTTCTTTTAATGGCTCAACAGATGCCCCAACATGGTATTTTAGCATCTCCTCATTTCTCTGAAGCACCTCCTAAATTTACCTTTTCATGTTTACTCATATGTTTACAGATAGTGAATGTGCTCTTTGGAAATCTATTTGAAATTCAGCTTCGCCTCTTATTTACAAAACACTTTTATAATGCTTATAAGGTAACTTCCTCGGTTATAAACACCTTAACAAATAATTTCATTGAATACTGTCAAATATGAATGATAAGGTACAAAGAACTTAGTGCATATGTACCTCAGTAAAAGAAATGTGAGTGCCACAAGTCCAGCCTTTCAAAAGGAACAGGAATTTATGTACTAGAGAGAGAATGTTATCATACTGATTCTTACACGATTAAGAAAAAAGCAGTGTTAAAACACAGCAGAAGCATAATACATTCAACTTTTCTTTTGATTCAGAAATGTTCAAGCTAAAACTTTTTTTTATTTATTTACTTATTGATTCATTGAACACAAATGGAGTACAGCTATTGTTTCACTGGTTGTACACAAAGTAGAGTCACACCATCTGTGCGTTCATGCATGTACACAGGGCAATGATGTCTGTCACACATTCTGTTATTATTCTTACCCCCCCACTCTGACCACCCCCCTCCCTTCCCTCTATGCTATCTATCCTTCCTCCATTCTTGCCTCCCTTCCACCCCACATTATGCATCATCATTCACTTATCAGAGAGATCATTCAGCCTTTGGATTTTGGGGATTGGCTAATCTCACTTAGCATGACAGTCTCCTACATCATCATTTACCTACAAATGCCATAATTTTATTCTTCTTTATGGCTGAGTAATATTCCATTGTGTATATATACCACAGTTTCTTTATCCATTCATCTACTGAAGGGCATCGAGGTTGATTCTATAATCTAGCTATTGTGAATTGAGCAGCTATGAACATTGATGTGGCTGCATCACTGTAGCAATCTGATTTTAAGTCCTTTGGGTATAGGCCAAGGAGTGGGATAGCAGGGTCAAATGGTGGATCCATTCTAAGTTTTCTAAGGAATCTCCACACTGCTTTCCAGAGTGGCTGCACCAACTTGCACTCCCACCAGCAATGTATGAGTGTACCCTTTTCCCCACATCCTCGCCAATCTCCAGAATCTACCAAGTACTCAAAAATCTTTACACCAAGAACACTAATAACCCAATCAATAAATGGGCCAAGGAAATGAACAGACACTTTACAGAGGAAGGTCTACAAGCAATCAACAGATTTATGAAAAAATGTTCAACATCACTCATTAAAAGAGAAATGCAAATCAAAACCACCTTAAGATTTCATCTTACTCCAATTAGAATGTCTTTTATTAAGAACACAGGCAACCTTTCTTTTTTCTTTGGAAAAAGAGGGGTGGGATCGGGTTGGGGGTAAGAATAATAACAGAATGAAACAGACATCATTGCCCTATGTACATGTACAATTACACAAATGGTGTGTCTCTACTGTGTGTACAACCAGAGAAATGAGCTGTACTCCATTTGTGTTCAATGAATCGAAATAAATTAAAATTAAAAAAAACTTTTGAGAACCCATATCCACCCACCAAAAAGTAAATGAGAAGAACAGATGTGCTTTCTTTTTTTGTAGTGTTCATCTTCTGCACAGATACTGCTTTCCCCTAGTGAGCAATACTTTTAAACTTTGAGTTCATAAATGGAGAGAAACAGTGGATGAGATTTTAAGATGTGTTCTAAGTCTGGTAGAGGAATGTCTTCTCAATCTAATCAAGAATAAAAGCCAAGAGGGGAAAGCAGTTTACTTTGGTGGGGCAGGGAGTGCTGACTTAATTCTTTTCTTCACCCTCTCTTTGCAAATCTTTCTTCGAAATCTACTTTAAGAAATTCATTCTTTCAAATTCAGTCCATAATCAGAAACAATAAGAGGTGTCAAGACATAGGAGGTTCATAATAACTTTCTTACCTCATATACAGCACTCAAGTCCCTGAAGAAAGTTTTGGCTCCTTCGAGCAAGGCCTTATTTTCTGGACAAACCACAATACAGACAACATCATGGTAGCCCCCATATGGATCCAACATCAGCCTCTCCCAAAAGGGCAAGGAGAATGGTGAGATGGTCAGGAAGTCCTTGTCATAGCCTACCAGCAGTGTAGGGACAGGTAATGGCTCAGGAGATTCTTCTGAACCTAAAGCAACATTGTCATTTAGAAAGGTGCATGAGAGTCTGCTTCTTACAACCTAGGCATTTTAGGAATTCCTGGTGCACTGTCTTAATTCTGGATCTGAAATGTCATTACCTATTGACATCATACTCTTTTTTAAAAATATTTTTAGTTGTTGATGGACCTTTTTTTGTTCATATGTTGTGCTAAGAACTGAACCCAGTGCCTCACTCATGGTACATGAGTGCCATTGCCACTGAGCCACAACCCCAGACCAACATCATACTCTTAAAAGTATTTTTCAAATAATCTAATTAAGCAGTCCTTGATGAAGATCCTTAATTGAGTCTAAAGTTCCTTATAAAGGTCCAATAAGACCAGAGGGCAGAATGGAACAAGTGAAAGTTAACTGTCTTCATTACCTTTAATATTAGAACTATGACCCTGACTAAAGAACCATTGCAGAAGTCATGAAAAAAATGCAATCAGGACTGGGCAGATAAGAATCCAATAAACACACTTTTCAGGAAAGGTTGTCCTCATGGACCTGGATTATGCCAACAGTGTAACCACTCTAAAACTTGACTCTAAAAGTCACTTTCAGAAGCAAAGAGTTTATAAGATTAGCAGTAATGAAGAAAGAGATTCCACTTTGCTAGTGAAATGAGGGTGTGACAGTAACTGCAGCTGCTCTTCTGTGAGGAGCACTGGGGTGAGAAGCATTCAAACTGAGTCCAGAGTACCGTAGGTCCCACGTCCCACCATCTTATGGAACTGCTGCCAGGTGAGTGGTCCCTGCACATGCTGGATCTCCTCCCAGGTCCTGCCCGTGTGCATCTTTTGGTTGGCATCCTGGAGAAAGGGCTGCACGGACAGCATGTGGACCACATCTTGGGAGGAGAGCATGCTGATGTCCAGCACTGGAAGAGACAGGAGAACACAAAGGATGAGGGGTCAATCACTCTCCTCTTTCTGGTCATCATCTTGGATCTCAGTCATAGTCCATGCCAGAGGTGTAATGAGCTGTCTCAGATTCTAAGGTTCCTGAAATAGGAGTCAAGAGAAAAGATATTCTAAATTAGAAAAAAAAATTGATAACATTAACCAAAGTAAATAGGGAAATTGTTACCCTAGACAATCATTTACCTGAAGAACTGTTTAAAAGAGAAAAAATGAATAGGTTTCATTTTTTAAATCATGTAAACCTGTTTAATGATTTCCATAAGAGAGCTTTAAAAGCTTAATACCACATTACTTTTCTTATGATTATCAATGCTTTGCAAGTGGGTGTGGTGGCACATGACTACCACATTGAGAGACTGAGCCAGGAGGATGACAAGTTCAAGGCCAGCCTCAGCAACTTAGTGAGGTCCTAAGCAACTTAGTGAGACTCTGTCTCAAAATAAAAAAATAAGAAGGGCTGAGGATGTGGCCAGTGGGTAAGCACCCCTGGGTTCAATTCCCAGTATCCCCCCCCCAAAAAAAAAACAACTGGCTATCAGTGCTTTGACATATGATGAGTACATCAAAATGAACCTAAAATAGAAACTTCACAAAGTTTTTTAGGGCCCATGATGTAGTTCAGTGGTAGAGTGCTTGTCCAGCATGACAAAGTCAGGGGTTCAATCACCAGCACTGAGGGAGGGAGGGAGGGAGGGAGGGAAGGGAAAAGATTTTAATGTTCTTAATATAAAATATTTTCTCAAAATACCAATGCATAAACATAAGAGCTTCATTGCAGCCAGCGGCACATAGAACCTCAGCAGAAACAACATAAAATGATCTGGATGCAGAAGAAGGTAAGGAATTAACTGTTTAGAATAAATATTCCTTCTGCCAGCTGTCACCTGAGCATCCATGCTAAACCACACAAGTATTTATGTGAACATATGTGTACTTTTCCCAGGATGGAGGGTCCACAATGCTTATCAGATTCTGCAAACACGTCTGCAGTAAAGAGCTATTCAGCTGGAGGTGATGTGCTGTAAGACCGTACACCTGGACTTCTGAGGAAAGATGCTCACTCTACCTTTCTGACTGACTAGGAAGGATGTGGATAGAGATTTAAAACTTATCTGCCAACGAAATCTGAAACACAGGTATTTAAGGGTTCTTATCATATTTTCAGATCTGTTCCTAAATCAATACAACACAGGTCACAAACTGGTAGTACACAAGAGTTTTTTTTTGTTCCTTTTTTTTAACTTTATTTTAATTGTTTATTTTTTTTATGGGGTGCTGAGAATTGAACCCAGTGCCTCACACATGCTAGGCAAGTACTCTACCACTGAGTCCCAGTCCCCAAGTTTTTTTTCTTGTTTTAACTTTGGAAGGAACTACAATTTCATATGCAAATGAGGGTTTCCAGTTTCTCTGGAAAAACTGGGGAACCTGACAAGTCAGGGATGAGTCCCACATTTCTGTGTGACCACTTGCTGGAGCTGAAGGACAGTCTGGCCTCTCAGACATTTCTCCACACCTTGCCAGCTGTCTGGTGACAATAAAGCAGTGCCAATCACCAGGTATCTTAAAACTGTGCTTCTCTTTTATTGATAGTAAAGAAAGACAATGAAGGGGCTGGGGATATAGCTCAGTTGGTAGAGTGCTTACCTCGTAAGCGCAAGGCCCTGGGTTCAATTCCCGGCACCACAAAAAAAAAAAAATTAAATTAAATTAAAATTTAAAAAAAAAAGAAAGTGAAGTACTTCTGTACCCATAGCTACCAAAAGTGGGAAATGACAGAGAATCACAGATTTGAGAAAAATAAAAGCAAGCATCAACTCTCTTTCTCTACACACAAAATAGAAGGTGTGTTGTGAAAGGATGTGATTAAAGGCACTGCTTTTTGCAAGTCTGTCTCCCATCCTATTCATTTATAGCAATATCTGCTAGCTTTAAGCATCTTAAAATGTCCAGGGCTGGGGTTGTGGCTTAGTGGTTAAGTGCTTGCCTAGCACATATGAGGCACTGGGTTCAATCCTCAGCACCCCATAAAAGTAAATAAATAAAATAAAAGCATTGTGTTCACCTACAACTAAAATATTTCTTTAAAAATTCCAGACTTCCCCTGCAATAAAGATGTATACCTTCTCAAGGGGAAAGATGATACACTGATCCACACAGAGTGCTTTTCTGTCCAAAGGTCACTATCTAGTGAAAGGAACCTCTGCAGGTGATCATCCACATTTCTTTAAAGAAAAGGTGGCATTTTCTTTACTTCATAAGTTTATTCTGTAGAAATTAATTAAGGGCCTGCTAAGCACAGGACACTGTTTGAACCTAACAGTTATGAAGATGAAGATGACCATTTATTGCTACCTTAGGGGTGGCTACCTCCATGGAGTGGCCATGGAGCACCTTCTTGCTTAGCTTGCTTGGGACCTGTGTTATTCCCTATTCCACAGATCTCTGTCTTCTGGATTTGCTTTTATTATTCTGCACTTGAGTCTATATTTAAGAAACATAAGTGACCTTCTCCCCTGAAGGACTGAGAGCTGTTCAGAGGCCAAGTTCAGGCTTCACTCACACACACACCCTCCAGCCTGCTCTTTGTCCAACCCCTTCTGCTGTGTTGCCATCCTGTCTATCCCCATGCCTCAACAGAACCAGCTCAGAAAATGTGTTGAATCCTGATCTGAAACTACTTGGCAGCAACTGACTGCCTGCTGACCACGTCTTCTTTCTGCAACACTGCTTACTCCTGTACCCCTGGCTTCCAAGACAGGTCTTTCTCTGGTCTTCCTTCTCTGTCTCCTTTACAGGTTCCTACTTCTGTCCTTGTCAACAAAGTGACTTTGCCCACTGCTCATCCTATACTTTCTCCTTGGTGAGCTTTCCTGTGCCCTGCCTGGAAATATCACCCACATGCCAACCTCTCCCTCCCCACTGAACTCTAGCACCAGGACTCTACATGACATTTCTACCTGGAGTGCTCATCCTCAAGTGTGTGGATCTCTGAATGACACCACTGTCTGCCCAGGGACCCAAGCCACAAACCTGGGCATCTTCCCTAACATCTCCCTCACCCTAATCCCCCAAACTGCAGGCATTACCAAACCCAGAAATAATGCTTCCTAAGCATCTCTTGACTCTGTCCATTTCTTCTCCACCCAAAGGCAAGCTGCTATTTCTGATAAACACATATGATAAACATCTATGATATAAGCTATGTCATCTCATTTTGCAACAGTGTTAAGTAAGCACAGTAGTCATCATTATCACATATAAAGAGGAGGAAACTGAAGTTCACTGTGCTTAAGTGACTTCCCAAGACCCAGTGGAGCTGGGCCTAGGACCAGAAGGCAAGGTTCGTCCTTCACAAGGTCTGCTCCTGTCATGGTAGGGATAGTTGCTCAGGAGCAGGTAAACTTGTGTTTGGCGCCAGGGCCGTCCCTGTGCAGCCCGCTTTCTTGCCCAAATGGTTCAAAAGTTTCCTTGTATCATAAAACCTTTTCAGAAAGACAAAAACCAACCTCATTCTATATCCAACAACTGCATGGAGTGCTGAGGTGGTACCTAAAAGTCTGGCAGTAGCAAGCTTACCATGGTTAAGAACTGTTTTCTCACACTGTAGTGCTTTATTTTCACTATGATGCTCATGAAAATGATTTAAACCCACGGAGCTCCCACTGGTTATTGAAAAATTACTCAAAGCTGGAGGCATAAGTTGACATTTTAAAAATAAGTAATCTATGTTCTATTCTAGTTTCAGAGGACTTACCTAATTGGATTGCTTTAAATTTTGTTAAGTAGGTGATTAATCTTGAAGATAAATTTTCTTTAGGTGATGGCTTTGGACTATAGGCCACAGTCACCAATGTTAACATAATCTTTTTGTTAACGAAGAAAACAAAGAGAAAATATTCTTTTCATTTAATAAGCATTATGTTGGCAGAACAGCTTTTCAACATGTGCCAGCATGTATTGCCTGTGTCTGCTTATTTTTAGTTGTCAATGGAGCTTTATTTTATTTATTTACATGTGGTGCTAATAATCAAACCCAGTGCCCCACACATGCTAGGCAAGTGGTCTACCAGTGAGCTGCAAACCTGCCTGTGTCTAATTTTCAAATCATTTATTTTGAATAATTAACATGTATGGCATTTTATATATATATATATACATATATATATATATATATATATAAAGAAAATATAATCTCACTTGCATAGATACAAATAAGTACACATACCTTGCTAAAAGCTCCCTATAGTGAAAGTAGTTTCTTGCTTGTATGGGTGGGTGGGCTCCTAGGAAGTGGTAGGCTCTGTCCACCGATGTTCCAGCAGACGACAGAAGCTTGAAGACCAGTTTTCTTTTGCAGGGCTCCTGTGCGTTGAATCCAAAATACAGACCCTCTTCCTGACCACTGGACATCAGCTTACTGCTTTAATGTGCAGCAGCTAGCAGTATATATACCCCTTGGGCTAATGCTATTGGCTCACCTTTATGCTAATAAGGGCATGGAAAAAGCAGCAATGCCATTGGTCCAAATTTATGAAGTATCTCCACCACCACACCCCCTGAAGGGAGAACAGAAGTGAGGGCGGAATCTTGAGCTACCTAATAACCTATTTCCTGTTCCAACACCGCCATTAGCAGAGGAACCACAGGCAGAGCAAGGTGGCAGGGTTGGTTGCTCTTGCTGCCTCCAGGACACCTGAAGAGCTGCCACTGCTGTCATCATGGGAGGATCCACGGCCGGAGGAGCCTCTGCCATCACCACCACCAAAGGAGTTGCCACCACCACCAGAGGAGCCGCTTAAGTCGCAGACCCGGAAATAGTCACCGCTGGAGGAGCCATAGCCAGAAGAGCCGCTGCCTGAGAAGCCACCTAAACCAAGGATTCGGAGAGAGCCCTCGCCGTGGGAGCCGTGGCTGGAGGAGCCGCACCTGAGGAGCCCCCAAAGTCGCCGCTGGGGGAGCTGCAGCCACAAAGAGAGCCACCACAGGAGGAGCTGCCACCCCAGGAGCTGCTGAAGCCGCAGACGCCAACAGAGTCGCCCACGCCAGTAAGGAGCCACTGGAATACAGTAGCCAATTGCAGTATGGCAATTTCAGAACAAGAAACTTCTTAAGTGTCTTAAGAGGTTCATAAAGGAAAACTAGATTGTCTTGGACAACAGCTTCTGGACAGGTGTGCCTGAGGGTTTCATGGCCAGGAACTCCCCTGCTGGCTTCCAGCGCTGACTCCACTCTGGGCGTGCTCACTCCAGCACCTATCCACTTCCAAGTGCAACCCCTCACCTCACCCGCCTCCCAGCCGCTCCTTCCCCTCCCAGAGTCTTGACGCCTCAATTAGTCTTTTGAATAATCCTGGGAGGCATGGAATAAGAGGATTCATTCCCTCTCTGAACAAGGCACAGAGAGGTGTAGTGACCCATTTAAGGTCACACAGCTACCTGGTGAGTGCAGATTTGAATTCAGGTGTGGACTCTTCCTCCATGACTTCTCACCATCTTCCCCTTCTCATTTGCTCACTCTACAAGAGGTCTCGCCTGTATCTTCTAACAACTGATAAAAACCCACTTGCACTATTTGAACTCCTCAGGTGTCTCAGGCTTGAACCTACTTCTACATATATAAACTCATGTAAGCCACAGAGTGATACTATAAGGACAAAACTCTATCTCCATTTTACAGATGAAGAAAGTGAGGCCTGGTATAAACTGAGTGTGCCTTAGTATGAACTAAGAACTTAGTATGAACCTAGTATGAACTGGTAAAATTGTTTTAGTGTTGGTGGCCTTTCCAAACTTACCCACATGCTCCACAGAGGGGCTGTAGGGTGGGTGGAGCTGGGACTCAAACCCAGGACCACGGACCACAGCACCCTGAGGTCCTCAGTGAGGTCAGAGTGTCCTACTTGCTCTCAGCACCCCATATGCAGAAGGCACCCCTCCAATCCCACAGATCTGCCCTTGGTTGATCTGGGCTGGGCTGCTGAGATCTGGAGATTGGCCACCAGGGGTCGCTATGGTCATACCTGGGGGCCTCCTCAGAAGAGGCTGGAAACTTGGACCTGGTGACCTAGTCAGAAACAAGCTCCTGTGAGCTCCTTTGAGTCCGTGAGACCCAAGAAATACCCCCATCACTGAGAAGGAGAGAAAGTGATCTAGACTCACCTCTGGAGGATCAAACTGCTGTGTGTCCTCAGACAAGTTGCCTCCTCTCTCTGAACCTGTTTTCTTTTTCAAAATAGGGGTATTCATCCCCACTTCTCAGTGGTGGGTTTCCTCCCTCTCCCTGAGGATCATCCCCTGCTTTCTCTTCAGCTCAACTTGGTGGATGAAGTCCCATTAGGATGTGGCGGTCCCAGAAATAACACCCATTGTGAGTCTTTGCATTGCAGCTGGGGAAACTGAGGCCCAGAGAGAAGGAACTGAGTTACCTCAAGTCTACTGGGGGAGGGGAATCAAAATTCAAAAATCGAAGCAGTTTCTACTGAATGTGTATGGCTTTTGCACCCTTGTGAAGTCCAAGAATTGTATGTTGCCACATGACCCCTGGTGGCACATTCCTGTAATTGCCGCTACTTGGGAGGCTTAAGCAGGAGGATACAAGTTCAAGACCAGCCTCAGCAACTTAGTGAGACCCTGTCTCGGAATAAAAAGGGCTTGGGGTGTAGCTCAGTGGTAGAGCACCCTGGTTCAATCCCCAGCACAAAAAATTTATATGTGGAACCAAGGTGAGTGGGGTTCATGTGAATGAGCCTCAGGTTGCAGTTGAGAAAAGGTGGTTAGAGGGGCCATCACTTTGCCCAAGTCACATTGCTCATGAGGCAGCATCAAGGTGGAGCCAGCTCCATCTGACCACTAAGCCCTGTGCCCTTGGGGCCCTTTTCACAGGTCTAATTCTGGTGCCACCTCTGCCTTTGATAGATCTAGAAATTGAGGCTCACAGAGGTCCCCCAAGTTGTCCAGGGTCACACGTGGTGTTGACCCGATGCCTCCTCCCATCTCACTGCCACTCTCTGGGAGCTGGTGATGGAGGCGATTTAAAAGAGAACTACCTGTCTGGTGTAGCTCCCCCCTTCCAGGGGGTGGGCTGGAGTGGGCCATGCCTGGTAAGAGACCCTGGCCAAGCAGATGCAGCGCAGTACTCTCGGGACCCCATGGGAGCCTGTGGGTCTTGGGCTCAGAGTTGAGGCCAAGCCAGCACAGTTCAAAGTCTTGCTGTTTGAGGGAGGTCAAGTTCAGGAGGCTGAACTTGTCTCTGCTTCCTGGGGGGCTGGTCCAAGACATGAGTGTGAGTCAGGAAAACAGGGAGTCACCCTGAAAAGGTGGACGGATGCCAGCTGACACAGGTCCCTCCACTCCCATCTGCTCCTGGGCCCCACTCTGCTCTGGGGCCGCTCTGATGGGGCGATCTCATGGTCTCCAAGAGGAACCATGTTAGTAACAGGGAAGTGCAACCAAATTGGACAACTCCACTCTAAGGAGTGTGAGCCCAAGATGGTTCAATGGGGGGAGGACCTTGGCTTTGAGACAGAAAGGGTGTAGCTCCATAGGAGGGGCCTGAAGTCCGGGCAGCCCTGGCTGTGGGACCCGAGCCTGGGCCTGGCTTCTGGAGCCAAACAGGTCACGTGAGGGGTTGGTGGTGTTTTATGTTCTCTGCAGAGCATGGGGATCAAGAGCTCAGGCTCACAATTGGAGAGGCCTGTGTTCTCTGCCAGCTGTTTCTCGGTTTTCCGGCCTCAGCTGTGTGACTTTGGGCAAAGTGACAACCCTTCTCCAGCCCTCAGGAGCCTCACGTGTAAAGTGAGACCGTGCTGAGTGAGAGGATTAGGTGACCTTTAGCGCTGGGCCTGGTGTCCGCCTGCTTGCGCTAGCTGTGGGCCATTGCTAACCAAACCAGGGACGCCTCCGTTACCTGTGCTGCCCTGTGATCACCAGGGGCTGTAGACATACCGGGCAGGACCACGACTGGCCAGAACAGCATGGTGTTCCAAACTGAGGCCCAGGGAGAAAGAACCTGGCCAAGGCACCCAGGGAGTTCCCATTAGGGCAGGTTAGGACCCCAGCAGGGCTTGTGGCCAGGCCCAGTGGTGACAGTGCCCCCATGTGCAGTGCACGCAGACCCTGCAAAGACCAGGAGCTTTCCCAGGATGAAGGCGGGTTGGTAGCTGAGACCTTCAAATGAGAGGGACCTGGCTGCGGTCCTGCCTCTGTCCCTTCTCCAGGTGCTCCTGGGATGTGTGGGTTCTGGGTGAACCAGAGACCAAGCCTGATGGGTGGCCACAGGTCCTCTGTGTCCCAATGTGTAAATGGGCACGATGTCACTCGTGGTTGTGAGATGCAAATGAGTGGGTCATAGAATCCCTTTGTCTGCTGGGTGGAGGCTGATCATGCTCTATGATGCTTCTTCCCAGTGGCCTCCCTGGGGCTCTGCCTCTCCCAGCATGGTGTCCAGTGGGACCAGTCTCCTGCTCCCTGCAGGCTGGGAATGTACTGGCTCACTGACCCCACTCCCAAGGGCTTGGGTCTTGCCTGACACAGCTGCTTCCTCCCAAAGCCTCTGTTTCCTGCTCCTGGCTGCTGCCTGCTGGAGAACCCAGTGTCCAGAGTCTAGCACCCTCTTGGGGATTGGACTTCCTGTGCTGCCAGACTTGGGGGCCTGGCCTTGGGGAGGAGGATTCCCCCTCCTCTGCTTTGGACCTCACCAGCTGACCACAGAGCTCTGCACATAGGAGGGAGGCCTGCCTTCAGATGGGGGAGGGGGTCTGATTTTTCCTGGCTCAGATATTGAGCTGGTAAGCCCAGGGGAGAAGAGCCAGGGGAAGCAGAGGCAGCGACAGGACATGAGAGAGAACTGATGTTGTGGGGTGGTGAACCTCAGCCCTCCTCAGACTTGCTGTGTGACCTTGGGCAGATCACTTCATGTCTCTGAGCCTTAGCTTCTTGCTCTCAAACACCTCCCAGCTTGCATGGTGGTTTTGGGGCTCCCCAATGAGATATCATCTGTATGAACATGCTTTGCATGCAGGCAGCGCCTAATAAGTGCTGAGCTCCCTGGGGCAGGGATTGCCTGCTGCAAATCTCCAGGCACTGGAGCAGGGGATGGTTGTACTCTGGGGTGTCTGGCCCAGCTGTGACAGAGCTGGTCAGGAAGGCTGCCACTGGCCTCGCCACTCTGCCTTGTTCCCAGTCACTTCCTTGGGAAGGAATTTAGAGATGGAAAAGAGACGCCTTCTCAAGACCAATTAGCACCAGAGAAAGAAACAAGACAGAGGAACTCGGGTTTGGTGCCCACCCTGAGGCTCTGTGGACTGATTAATGGCCATGACCATGACCATGACCCCTGGCGTTCAGCTGACATGTATGTGGGGCTCACGGCAGCAACTGGCTTAAAGGAGCTGGAACAACAGATGAAGCAGCCCCACCCACAAAGTGCTCCAGCACAGCAGGACGGGGGTCCTGGGCTGTTCCAGGGCACCCGTGAGCCCAGCTGGGGAGGATGCAGCCGCCTCACCCCCAAGGGCAGGAAGAACCAGCCACACCCAGAGCTACGCAGCAAGTGGACAGCCGACACACCACTTTGTGTTTTCCCTTTTTTTTTCTCTTCATTTTTAGAACAATATAGTGCGGAGCGCACTTCTCACAGTAGAATATAATGGTCAATTTTAGTATAAAAAAAACATTCTCAGAGATTTGTAAATGCACTTAGTGCTTGAACAGTAGATACGGTACTGTATCTACTGAGAGATACAGTACCACTGCTGGGGCACCAGGGGGGCCATGACGTAGGGGACTTCAGGCCTTGGGGACTTACTAGGGACCCCTGCCTCCCTTCCCCCCATGATAGAGTGGGCCAGGCCTTGGAGGCCTGATTGCAGGAAGGGAGTCAGATGGGTCTTCCAAGTACAATCAGTAGGCTGACCCCTCACTGGCTTCCAGGAGACTCCCCTCCAAAGAAGGCAAGGTAGGGTCCCTCTGAGTGGGGTCTAAGCTTGCAGGCCCATCCCTAGTCCCCATAGTGCCTCTTCCTCAAGATGTGAAAAACTAATAAATATACAAATCTAGGATGCAAGTGGTGCCCTCCAAGGAGGTGCCCTGTGCAGTGCACAGCTTGCACAACTGTGCCCAGCAGCCCTATAAGATGTACTGGAGGGAAGGGGGAGATGTGGGTCTGGGGTACAGAGAATGGGGGTGGGGCTGCAACAGTTAGGAAGAAATGGGCGGGGGGAGGAGTCTGAGGGAAGTGGTATGAGTGGGGGCCTGTAGGACTCAGGGGTCAGAGTGGTCTTCACCTGGATCAAGGCAGAGGGACACTTTGGACCCTGTGACTTCCTCAAGGCCTCCTTGCTCCTTTTCCAGGAGACTGTGGGAGAACACTCTGGAGCATCCCGATTCCTCCTGCATCCCACCCTGGTCTGAGCCCCTTTTCTAGAGACCAGAACCATTCCTGTGTTTAGGCGGTTTCTCTCTCCCTGCCTCGGCTGGCCTAGGTGGAGGAAGGTGTGGATGTACTGGGCACCCCGGACCCTCTGTGTCCTGGGGTCGCCAATGGGGGGAAGGGCCTTGGAGAGGTCATCCTTCCTCTCCCCACGGGCAGCAGCCAGCCTGACTTCCCTGCGAGCATCCGTGGGCACAGGGCTGGGCCTCCTGCGGGCTCCCCACCCGGTCCCACAGCCTGCGTCCCCACTTGGTACCCCATCTGTCTGTCCACGCATGCGCCAGGTGGGTCTTATCTGTAGACTGGCAGGCGGATGTGGGCATGCTGGTGGTTGAGCAGCTGGGGCACAGCCACCGTCTCGTAGCCCTTGCCCAGCATCTGCTCCTTGATGCAGGGCGGCCGGATGTCGTTGATGAGGTACTTCAGCGACTGCAGGCTGCTGCTCAGCACCGACATGTTGCACTCGCTCTTGCTGGACAGGCCCAAGAGGCTGTCCGCAGTCGGCCCCGTCAGCTCCTGGGCTGTCCTGGGCCCCAGCTCAGTCACTGCCACCGCTGCTGCCCCGCCGCTGCCGTTGGGTTGTAGCAGTCGCTGGTGGGCGTCACCAGCATGCTGTTCCAGGGGGCGGCAAAATACTGGCCCACAGTGAAGCTGGCAGGCAGCACGTCGCAACTGAGGGGTGACCCACTGGCCTGCTCGTAGGCCCACCCGCCGCAAGCCCCCGGGGGACTTGTTGGCCACTGCTGCTGCCATAGGCACGAGGGACTGGGGTGGTGGCGGGGGTGGCTTCTGTGGCCACAGCAGGTAATCCAGGCCCGCGTCCGTGTACCCTGCGGGCTTGGTGGCCCAGGCCAGCATCAGGACTGGCGTGGCTCCCTGGCCCAGCTCCATGCCCTTCCGGCAGTCAGGCAGACCGGCAGTGGCTGAGTAGGCCATACAAGGGAAGCTGGGCACGGGTTGTGCTTGGCCAGGCTGGGGTGGGGGACAACCACACCCTGGTAGGCGGTGGGTGCAGCACCCAGGGCCTGACACTGCCGGTTGAGCTGGTAGAGGATGCTGTGGATGGAGGGCAGGTTGGACCCTGCCCTGCAGGGGAATGATGGAGGGCGTGGTGGCAGCTGCAGGCAGGCTGGGTGGAAGGGCGGGCACCTCAGGCAGCTTGGGGTAAGCCAGGGGCCCCAGGGTGCTGGGTGCTGGGTAGGGCGCAATGCCTACCTGCACGGTGGCAGGCAACAGTTTGGTCCACTTGCCTTCAGCACTCTTGAGCACACTTGGTGGGGCTCCTCTGCTTCTCCATGTTTTACACATGAGATTTTCAGGTGGGCAGTGACCTTCAGGCCACCAGAGTCCTACTATCAAGGCTGGCCTGATCACAGGCACCTGTGAGCTCCCGAACTGGTTACCTACCCTACACACCTCATTCTCCTGGTTCACCTCTGGGACCTCAAACAGCAGAGTCCAGAGGGTGTTGAGCCCCTGACCCCAGCCTGTTGGAGGCTCCAGCTCCCCCTGGGAGGTCTGGTCATGCGTGGTCAGTGCAGTTGCCAGGTCCACTTGGGTACTGTGAGGATGCAGGAGCCTCCTGTGGAGGAAGTGGGGAGCCTGCAGTGAGAGGCAGGCTTCTTAGTGGTGAGGATCGGGACACAGGCCCCAGGGGAACCCCAGGGTCCAGATTGTGTGCTGCTCCTCCTGCCCGACCTGATTCCCCTAGCTGGCCTGGGTTCCCCACACTTGGGCTTCATTCACCTCAAGGACCCAGCGGTCCAACTGCTGTTGGCCTGTCCCCACACCCTCCAGACCTGGCTTCCCTGTGTTGGCTTGCCGTGGACTGCCATGTCCCCAGGGCTCACAGGATGGAGCAGGAGCTCAAGTCCACTGCACAGAACAAATGGGGAGGCCATGGCCAGGTGCACCACCCACTCTGGAGCCCCTGCTTCCCGTGCCCCTTGAACAGCCACCCTCCAGCCCCCACCCACCACCTCCTGGTCCCTCCTGTGTGCAGGCATCATACTGAGCCTTGGAGGCCAGCGCCCATCAAAGCCAACAAAACCCTCAGCTTCACGGAGCTGATGTTCTGTGAGGCGTAGCAGGAGGGGGGCAGCAACAAGCCCGGCCAACAGGGACCAGCTGGAGAGATGGTTTTAGAACTTGGCCACAAATTCTTTGATGTGACTCCTGCAGAGAGCGGAGCCTAATCCTCCTTCCCTTGGTCCTGAACTGACGAGGTTGCTCGATTCCGATGGAGAGAGCGTAGAAGGGATGCAAGCCTGTGAAGCACACCACCATTTCTGGAATGCTCTCTCTAGACATCCATCCTGGAACCTGGCCAGAGGGGGCCTGCACGGAGGTTGCAGCCACCCCCAGCATCCCCTACCAGTGTGTGAGTGCCCATGGATGCCACAGCCCAGGCACAGCCTCCCCATGGTGCCCAACACCAGAGTTCTGGTATGATTTGAGGTGTGGCCCTGGGACCCAGCAGAGCAGGGTGTGGGTGACCACAGGATAAAGCCATGCCTCACTTGGACACGATGGCCGGAGAGGAGGGCTTTTCTGGAACATGGCCTTTAACTTTTTTTGTGGGGGGGATGCTGGGGATTGAACCCAGAGTTTTGTGCATACAAGGCAAGCACTCTACCAACTAAGCCATACCCCATCCCTGAGAGTGGCCTTCAGCGTACAGAGTGTGGAAGGCGAGAGGGAGCCTCAGGGGGTATCCTGGAAAGTGCCTGGCATGTTTGGGGTGACAGCTGGAGGCAGGCTAGAGGTGGGGGGCACACAGAGCCAATGGTGGGGCCTTGGCACTGTGGGGACCTGGGTGCAGACTCCATGGAGGAGCTGGAGCCGGGAAAGACTTAGGTCATAGGGCCTGCCAGGTGATGGGGGAGGGGCACCCAGTCGACCTGCAGCATCAGGGTGACCTGATGGGCACCAAAGTGAGGTTTCCCAGGCTCTGACGAAGTGGGGACCTGTGTGGGATGGGGGTGGAGATGGGGGTTCCAGAGCAGGGTGCCAACACCAGCTGTTGGTCTCCCTCCTCCTCTTTCCCAGGGGGTGGAACCGGGACTTGAAGAAAACAGCCCACAGTGTCCACAGGGACCCACCTGAGGAGTGGGCAGAGTCCCCAGGTGGCAGGGGAATTCCATCTTTGCCTTTCTGTCATCACCAGTGGCCTGCCAGGACCCCTGCTGACATGGGGTGGGGGAGGGGCATGTAGCTCTGCCCTCCTGGGGTCCTGGGGAGGGGGTGCCCTTTGCCTCTGCATCTGGTCCTCTTCAAAATGTTCTCCTCAACCCTTGGCTTTGAGCAACCTGGTGGCCACTCCAGCTGCCCCCTCCTCTCTGGGCAGAGCAGAGGCTGTGGCAGATGGCCTTGCAGCTCCTGAGGGGTGGGGGTGGCCTGCAGACTCATGGTCAGACCTGGTTCAAATTCCAACTCAGCCAGACACTGGCTGTGTGACCTCAGCTGTGAAAATGCCCCTCTCTGAGCCTCAGTTTTCTACTGTGTAAAAGGGTCAGTGCTGCTGGGGACCTTGGGGGGGCTTTCCTGGGCAGTGTAAAGGGCTGGCCTAGCTTGGTGCCTACGCCCACAGACACTGTGGTGTTGCTGGCATTGATTTCACTGAAGCCAGCGCCACCTCTGAGCGCCTGGCTGCCTCTCTGTAAAACCCTCCCCTGAGCCTGCTCATCAGGGTGGCTTTCGGGACCCTGGCTGCAGGGTCGGGACCTCCCTCCATGGCCTCCTCTCCTTCAGGCCCCTGGAGCGCACACTGTGTCTCGGGCTCCTTCCATTGCCTGCTGTTTGGAGCCAACACAGTAGGTGCCCAGGAAGCATCACAGGAATGAGGGTCCCATGCCTGAGAGGCCCCTGCTCGGAGGCCTTCCCGAGGCTGCAGAGGCAGCGGCCGGACAGAATCGAGACCAGGGTGTGCAGAGACCAAGGCGCCCGGCTGTGAACCAGGCCATCAGTTCCCTGCTCAACCTCCCACGTGATCCATCTCTGCCCACCGTGGTCCTCGTGGCTCGTCAGGAAATGTAAAAGGCTGGCTGGAAGTGCCGCGCGAATCGTCCCCGCCATTAAGTTAATGTTATGGGCCTTTTACAGGTGCGTTAAATAGACGCGGTTATTAACGAGTGTATTAAGCCAATTAAAACCAGCCCTTTGAGTGGGATTTAATGTTGCCACAGGGAGACTGGAGGGGCTTCAGCTGCATCGCTGCCTTCTAGAAGCGGTGAGGGGGATGGGGGATGGGGGTGGGGACTCTAGTGTGGGGACCACAGTTGTGAGAAGCTAACGCTCAGCCAGAGCCCAGTCACAGGGGTTTGACACTAGCTATGCCACTTGCTGTGAGTGACCTTGGGCATGTGAGCCTCCAATCCTCATCTGCAAGAAGGGACGAAGGGGTGGCTGTGTCACAGGGCTGCTGGAGTCACTGTGGTGCTCGATGCCCCATAGAGCATGTGACATAGAACTTGCTCATCAAGGGGGAGGATGGGAGTGGGACACCAGCCCAGCATTCCTGGTCCCGCTGTCCTGCTGTGGACCTCAGTCTGTCCCTCCAGGAGCGTCCAGGGACAGGCATGCTCTGTCCAGCCCTCTCCACCCTGCAAGGCACATTCTGGAGCTGGCCCCAAGTGACAGAGAAGCTGAGGCTCAGAGAGGGCAAGTTCCAGGCCCAAGGTCCCAGGGCTGGGAGTGGTGAGCAGCAGGTTTGGAACTGGGTCCTGAGGCTCCAGAGTCACCTCCTGGGAGCTCTGTGGCCCTGAGCTCCCACTGGTTCACAGGCCACAACCCTGGAGCAGTGGTTCCCCAGGTGACCTCAGGTTTTGGGTGTAGAGTGGGGCTGCCTGTCACTTTCCCACAGGAGGGG
>JAJEJO010054075.1:0-31647 GCA_020662805.1 Glaucomys volans
GTCCATCCTTCTTGGAAACTCCTTGGGTCTCCTCCTGACAAGGCTGGGCTCTGCGGAGGCATTAAAGGCTGTCCTGGCTCCCTGCAGTACCTGTGCACCCAGGCCAGGAGTGTGGTCTTGCCCTCAGCTGCCCAGACATACTGCCCACCGGATGGGCCTTCAGGATCCTCTCCAATGGAGGCTGAGTTGACCTGAGCCATTTCTGTCCCCTCTCCATCCTCCAGCTCACCCTAACCTTAGCTTTGGTGCCCTGCCCAGAGGTGCCAGTCTTTTTCCACATTCTAGAAAGAGGCCCAACACTGTCTCCTGTGCGCTTAGGGACATACGTCACGTCCCCACAGTGGCACACACACCCACAAGCTGATCCGAGGGTCAGCTGACAGTTACATGACCTTCCCTGGGTGATGCCAGGCCAGGAAGGGAAACAGGACATCCACCTGCAGGTGCAAAGCCCTCAGCTTTAGCACAGGGCAGGCGTTCGATGTCCCTCAAATGGGTAATGGCCACTATGCAGAGCCCTGGGCTCAGGGAGGTGTGGCCAGCATTTTGCAGGAACTGGGTTTCCACTCCCATCCTAACACAAGGCCGAAGCCTCGTCCTTTCTGTGGCCTTGCTCCCCAGGGGATCTGCAGGCCCACCCTCTGGACTCTCTTGTCTTTCGCCCCTTGTGATAAACCTGCCCTAAACGCTGTGCCTGTGCCACATGCGTCCTCGTGTCTGGGCCAGAGCAACCCCCTAACCTAGACGATCCCATCCGAGGACCGAGGGACAAACATGCTCCACGGTGGAGGCTTCTTGAGATTTTTGAGGGTGAAATGCAACACTGTAATGTAAACTGGGCAGCAAAAACCTGATGATACTGATCTCAAGTTTGTCAAAAAGCTGATAAAGGTCCCACCACGGCTCCTGGTGCTGTTATTTCCGCTTTTCACTTGGTCAAAAATTTTTCATTGAAAAGCACAATCAGTGGTAGAACACTTGCCTAGCCTGCGTGGGTTCCAGCCCCAGAACTGGACACGCGCGCACATGCACACACGCACACACATGCACACACACACCCACATGCACACAATGCACATGCACACACATGCACACACCCCCACATGCACACACATGCACACCCACACCCACACGCACACACATGCACACATGCACATGCACACACGCACACACACCCACATGCACACACACACCCACATGCACACATGCACACGCACACACATGCACATGCACACACACATGCACACGCACACACATGCACTCCTATCTTGTCTGACATCTTTTCTTGACTGGGATCTTTGGGCTGTGAGGTCACAGAGGTAAGGATTCTCCCCATTCCACAGACCCCAGGAGCCCCTCTGATGCCCCTGGTACCTGCTGGTCGCCCCTGGTACCTGCTGCTTTCTCTGTACCTCTTGCTCCTCCTCTTCACTGCCTTGGCCTTTTGTCTTCCCTGTCCCCCTCACAGGTTGACTCCAAGCCCAGGTGGGTAAGGAGCCTTCCAAGACCCTCCCTTCTCTGTTCTTGAGCCCCACCCACCTCATTTCCCATCCAGTAACAGGTACCCACAGCCACAGAAAGAACTTTCTCACCAAGAAAGGGTGGAGCTGCTTGAACTGGCTGGCAAGCTGTTTCCCAGACGCTCTCGTAATCACTCCAGTGTAGGCTGTATGGTTTTCTTATGTTTTAGAACTAATTTTTATTCCAGGTCTTGCATTAATTTCCTATGGCTACTGTAACAAATCATCATAAACTTGTGGCTGAAAACATGCATTTATAGCTGTAGTGGTGCACCCTGTAATCCCAGCTACTTGGGAGCTGAAGCCAGAGGGTCACAAGTTCAAGTCCAGCCCGAGCTACTTAGCAAGACCCTGCAACAAAATTAAAAAATAAAAAGGACTGGCCAAGTAGCTCCTGGCTCCGCGGTAGAGAGCCCAGTGTCCCTGCGTTCCATCTCCAGTACCCGGAAACACACACACAATGGGCGTGGCTTAGCGCCTCAGAGCTTCTGAGGCTAGAGGGGCCAAATCAGCCTCAGGGCGGGGCTGAAATCAAGGTGTGGCCTGCCAGTGCTCCCAGGGCTCTGGAGGAGACTCCTCCCCTTGGGCTGCACCTGCCCCCGCTAGGCCCAGGCCCCTGGCAGGAGCAGGTGCAGTGAAGGTGGTGAGGGCTGCCTCCCCGCTCACATGCAAGTGTGGGCAGGCGTGGTGCTCTGCTCCTCCAGGTCTCCAGGGGCCACCGTGTCATGGTGAGCCGGTGGCTAGAAGCAAATCATCAGGCACAGCTTGAGGGGAGGGGGATCCTAGAGAATGCTACCACCATAAATAAGCTAGAATGTACTTTATGTAGTCACAAGCAAGGAAAATTAAAAATGGAGCAAGAGAGAAGGCTAGAGAAGGTGGCATCTGGGGAAAGACCTGAAGGAGGTGAGTACATCTAGGAAGGAAACGCCAAGCCCAGATGACAGCATGTGCAAAGGCCTGCAGCAGAGCCTATGCAGGCCTGGAGCGGAGCAAACCAGGAAACCTGGGAGATGAGGCAGACTTAGCAGAGGGCACTGGAGTGAGGTTGACAGCCTACAAACCCACCAACAGCCCTCCCCAGCCTCCATGACTCACTTCGGCCCTTTTGGAAAGTCTTGGGCAGACTGGTCTAACAGAGCCCCTCCAGGGACCCCCCTTTCTGTGCTCCACCCTTCTCCCCTCCAGCTCAGAGCTCTCACCCACAGGCCTCTGGTCCTGCTGCGCCTGCTGTCTACAGCTCGGCTCTACCCAGGGTATCAGGCTGATTGTCTCTCCCAAGCTCCAGGAGGTCAGAGACCTTGCCTATCGTCCACGGTGTCATCAGGGAAAGGACAACACGACATGCTGGGGAGCACCAGCTCATAACCATGGACCGGTCGATGAGCGACAGGCCCTCTGCACTGGTTGCCATGTTTTACTCACTTTGCATTTGGGCTAGGTCCGGGTAGGAAGCGTGGTTTTGTATCTAAAGCGACCTGAGATACGAGGGGGGAGGACGAGGGGCTAACGGAGGCCACAGGGACCCCCAAGCGCGGTGGGAAGTAGAAGCGGCTCTCAAGTGGAGGACGGCGGTTGTGCGGCTGCTGAGGGAACCCTGGACCGGGGACAAGGGGAGGAGGAGGGGGCGAGACCGGATTAGACCCCTGCATGGGTACACGGCTGGGCCCTGGGGTCCCGCTGCAGAGCGTACCTGCGGAGATGCCAGGGCTTGGAGCTCCGCTCCGCCCTTCAGGCTCCAAGCCCCACCCTCCAGGCACCAAGCCCCGCCCCGGCTCCGCCAGCCTAGCGCCGAGCCCCGCCCATCCCCGGAACCGAGTCCCCCCCAGCTCTGGAAGTCCCGCCCCGGCCAGACTCCGCCCCGCGCAGGCGCCCTAAGCCCCATATCGGCCGCGCCAATCTCGGAGGCCGCCCGTCCGCGCAGGCGCCCTGGGCCTGCAGTCAGGGCCGCTCGCCCCCTTGGGGCCGGCGCCCCAGCGCCCCCGTGTGGCCGGCGCCGGCGGATCTGCCATGGTGCCGCCGCGGCTGCCGTCTCCGCTCTGCACGCTGCCGCTGGGCCCGGGCCCACCCCGCTTCGTGTGCTATTGCGAGCAGGAGGAGAGTGGGGACGTGGACCGCGGCGGCTTCAGCCTCTAGTGAGTGGGGTCCCGGGAGGTGAGGTGCAGGAGCTCGGCGGGCGACCGCGCCTGACAACTCCTTCCGCACAGTGTGACCGACGCCGCGGAGCTCTGGAGCACCAGCTTCTCTCCTGACAGCCTGCCGGCCCTCGTGCGTAACGGCGCCCGGGCGGGTCTGGGAGCCTGACACCCGCACGGAGCCCGAGCCTCCTGTGGGATGTAGGGACCAGTGATCCCCAGAGGGGCATGAGCACTCCCTCTCCCCACGCTGTAGCTGCAGTCCTACAGTCGCCCTGACATCCCAGGTGTTCCCGGGGTCGGGCAGGTTTGGGGGCCTTCCAGTGGGTCATGGGTCCTGGGCAGCTGGTGACAAGTTCGTGTGCCCTGCAGAAAGCCCGCTTTGGTCTTAGTGCAGCTGAGGACATTGTTTCCCGGTTCAGGTGAGCCACAAGCAGGGAGGAGAGGTGGGTGGGAGCAGGGGTGAGGGTCTGGTCACTGCACTTCATACCTCTCCTCCCAGGGCAGCCTGCCATCAGCAAGGGGTGACTCTGAGCTTCCAGGAGGATAGAGCATCCCTGACGCTTTCAGGGGGGCCGTCAATGCTGGCCTTCGACCTATCCAAAGTGCCCAGTGCAGAGGCAGCCCCCAGGTTGCAGGCACTGACCCTGGGCCTGGCAGAGCGTGTGTGCAGCCTGGAGCAGCAACTGGCAGGTAGGGTGGGCATGGGCACCTGTACCCCAACTGGGGTCCCTGTCATGCTCCCACTCCTTGCACTGAGTAGGGTACCCACGGGCTTTCTCTCCAGCTGTGGAAAAGACAGCTGCCAGCCCCAGGAAGAGCCCTCGGCCAGCAGACTCTCAGCTGTTCTTACCAGGTAAGGTGTGGACCTCAGAGCTAGTTTGGGTCTGTTCTCTTTCCTCTGGAACTATCTCCCCCAAAACAGACCTCAGGCTCAGAGAGAGGATCTGTCTATGCAGACAGGGCCAAGGCAGGGGGTGCTGCTGGGTTCAGAAGCCCCGCTTCCTGTTTCTCTCCAGACCCTGATCTCCAAAGAGGTGGTCTTGGACCTGGAGTCAGGAAACGGTGTCCAGGGGAGTCCCTCATCAACCCTGGCTTCAAAAGGTACCGGCCCATTATCCCTCCTAGCCTAGATCCCTCCCCCTCCTCCACACCCCCGCTGGATCACCCCCTCTTCTCTCTCAGTAAGAAACCAGCTGGTGGCGTAGACTTCGATGAACCCTGAGGTGCAGCAAACCGTGTGGCCTTGTCAGGAGCCCAGTGGTGAGCGGAGCTGCATCCTGAGACCACCCCAGCAGAGACCCTGCCTCCATCCTGCTGTGGAGGAGTAGGGCTGCTGCCCAAGTCCCTGCCCTGTAAAATAAAGGGCTCTCTCAGGTGAAGGCTCTTGTTCTTGGGGGTTGGCCTGGGGAAGGAAGGAGCAGAAAGCCCCTGTGGGCCAGTGCTCTGGGCCTGGGAGCACAGGGTGTACACAGGCACGCCAGCGCCCCAGCTCCTGTCGGAGGCTCTTCCTGGCTGGATCTGGGGCAGCTGAGCTCTCTCAGACCAGCCCAGCCCTTCCTGCATGATCAGCCCAGGGCCACGGCTTCCAAAGGCTTGGAACACTGTCCTACGCTTTCATTCCCTACCCAAGCAGGGCACAGGCCCCTCATGCCCAAAACAAACTTAGGCCTGGGAAGACATCCCATGCAGATGCTTGTGTGGAAGGCCACCACTGTGGGCCAGGCAGTCGAAGCCCACTGCTGGAGAGGGCATTGGCCTGCAGCCTGGGGAGTAGCTCAGGAATGTGGGCCTTTCCCCACCCACCTGGCCCGGAGCCCTGAGGTTGAGCTCCATAGGACTCTGCTCCCCACCCTCCTTGTCCATACAGGGCACCCTGCCCCACCCTGGCCTGACTGGTTTGGGAGCCCAATCCAGTCCCCTTGACGCCTCTGCCTAGGTGACACGGACAGGAGGCCCCAGGCCTGTGCACTACTCTGCGTGGGAGGTTGGATGGGGCCCCACCCACTGGGAGTCCTGGCCTCATCATTCCAGGCCGGTCGTCTTGACCTGAGAGTCTCCACTCACTGAATGGGGGTTAGGGTGGCAGTAATCGTGGGCCTCTGGCCCCGTGGATGTCAGGACACGCTCACTGGGGGGCAGAGATGGCTTTATGGGGCTGCGTATGAGCGCGCTGGGTGGCGAGAGGCGGGGGCGCTAACGAGGGCGCACTGCGGGCCGGTACGCTGCCAGGATCTCTGCGCTGTGCGGGCATGTGTACTTGAACTCCTTCTCCTGCAGTGCGCTGTCCAAGTAGCGGCGGACGCCACGCAGCTCAGCAGGGATGGGTGCTTGGCGGAAGTGCCCGCACACAGTCTGTAGGAGAAGGCAGGCTGCGGTTAGGGCCTAGCGCGACGGCTGCTCCCGGCCCGCCCGCTCAGCGCCCACGCTCACATCCACAATGTGCAGCTTGGGCAGCAGGCCGCAGTCGGCCAGCGTGAGCTGGTCGCCATCCAGAAATCGGCGGCGGGACTCCTGCATCTGCGGCTCCTGCTCCAGCTCATGCTCCAGGGGTGTGCGCAGGTAGCTGTCCAGCCGGGCAAGTGCGCGCAGCAGCTGCTGGTACAGCGCTAGGGACAGGGGCTGATGAGGACCTGGCCTGGGGCGAGCCCGCACGCACGCACGCACGCACGCGCCTTACCATCATCCTGTCCCGGCGCTGGGTTCTTAATGAATGCGGAGAACTTGTGGAAGACGTCATTGCCAGCTGTGTTGGACTCTCTGTAACGGGGTGCCAGGCAGGGAAAGCTGTGGGGGTAGAGGAATGAGGCCTCAGGTCAGAGTGGCACCCCCTCAGCTCCCCCAAAGTGACCTCCCCAGCTGCGTCCTGGGTCCCCTCTGGTCCTCACTTGGGCGGCCCAAGTGTCTCCTCCAGGAACTCTTCGATCTGCAGGGTGTCTGTCTTGGCATCACCATCATAGAGCAGAATGGGCAGCTGTGAGCCTGGAGCGAAGTCCTTCAGCACATCCAGCGCCCTGTGGGCACCAGGTGGGAGGGAGGCAGCTGCCCAAGGTAGGCAGAGGCCAGGGAGGGGTGTGGGCTGGGTTCTCACCTGCGTGTGTCCACGGTGGTGAGTGTGAAGGGCACACCCTTAAGGAGCAGGACCATGAAGAGCCGCTGGCAGGAAGGGCAGTGCCCCACACTCTCCCCGTCCTCACTGGCCTGGGGTAGGGGGTGGAACAGGGATGTTCCAGCTGCAAGCAGACCTAGGACTCCTGCCACAAGCCTGGGACACTGCCCCCCACTGCCAGGGGGACTGGAGCCTCGCCAGGGCTCAGCTTGGTTGGGCAAGGCCTCTCCAAGTGTCCAGTGAGGTCCCTTGGCTTGGTCCCTGGGAGGGGCATGGGGCAGCTGGGAGCCTGGAGGGACTCTGGCTCTGGGGCTTGGCCCCTAGAACCTTTTCTTTGGAGTTTGGGCACAGGCTAGGCCCCTGGGCTACAGCCCCAAAGTCTGCAAGGGTGGGGTGGCCCCAGCCAGCTGTTTCTGAGTGGTCGCCTCCACCAAAGTGGGCACAGCAGCTGGCAGCACACTTGCTCCCCCAGCTCTGGGGTGGGGCTGACACCCGCTGCTTGCAGAGCTGGGTTCTGACCTGAATGCTGGGGGGCCGGCTGGCTCCAGTCAGGCCTTCCAGGCCAGCTGCCTAGGGCACCGGCACCCCCCACCGAGGGGCTTTTCTCCAGGAGGACTGGGCGCGGGACAGGAGTCACCCTCTGTAACGACTCTCTTAGGGGGTGGATCCTCCCCCAGGCTGCCCCAGGTTACTCAGCCCACCACAGGGAAAGGGCTCAGAAGCTGCTGGGGAGACCCCTGCCTCAGTCTGCCCCAGAAAGCTGAACCCACAGAGCCCCCTCCCATGGACCTTCCCCCAGCCCCGCCTGCCCAGAACCTTCACAAAGAGCTGGAGCTTGGTTGTTTCGGCCATGGTGGAGTGAGGCATCAGGCGCAGGGCGCTGAGCCCGACCTGGGAGCTCTTTAAGTCTCCCTGGGTGCCCCGCCCTCCCGGGCCTGGGGCCCGCCCCATGGAGCCACCTAGGCGGCAGAAGGCTGGCTGCCTGTGCGAGGTGAGCCTGTGAGGGTGTCCAAGAATGACTGGCTGTGGGGGCCTGAGTCTTGGGGGCTGGTGGTGGGTGTGGGGCTCACGCCAGAGGACTGGAGGCGCTGGTGTGTGCACACTGGGGAGCCAGTGTGCGTGCAGACCACAGGACTGGGAGGCTGGGAGAGCCCAGGGTCCAGAAGGGATGGGGTAGGGTAGCTCTGGGTCGGGACCGTGATCTGGGTTCAGGACCTGCCCCCAGCCCTACCTGCAACTCGGGCCACATCATCTAGGTCCCCGGCCCTCCAGGCTCTCTGCTCTGCTTGGTTCCCCATCTGCCTGCCACGACATTACCAGGTGACGAGCCCACCTGGGAGAGATGCCCCTCCCACCCACTTAGAGCGCCACCAGGCAGAGCCCTCCCTCCCCAGGGCGGGTCCACATTCCAGGCGTGCTGAGGGCAGATAACCCTGCCTTGGTCTTCCGCCTGCTGCGTGGGCAGCCTCGAGCCCTCCGGCCTTCCACACAGGCTGGGGGCAGCCTTTCAACAGCACCGGGGACAGCAGGCACAGCCTGCTGGCCTAGGGGGCTGGAAGGAAAAGACCAGGGCAGGCGGCCCCACAGATGCATCCCTACCACCCTGCCTGGGACTCCCAGCTCATCCGGAGGCCGCAGCTTGGTGTTCCCCTCGTGCTGGTGGGTGTGCGAGGTGTGTGTTTGGGGTGCGGGTGGCTCCTTTCCTCCACCAGGCACTGGCTCCTAGTGAACCCAGAGTGCGCATGGAGGCTTGGTGCCACCCAGTGGCCATGGTGTAATTGTCCTGGCTGCCTTCTCCCTGGGGCGGTGTGGCACCTGCTGAAGCTGGAGGAGGGGCCAGGGACTGCCATACCTGCCTGCTCCTTCACCCGACTCCTGGCCAGGGCTGTGGTGCACAGCACGGACCCTGTGACCAACAGCAAGTCCCCATGACGTCTCCCTTTCACTGCCATCCTGAGCCCTTCCTGGACCCCACCCATGGTCAGGGCTCCTGGCACAGGCTTCCATGTGAGTCTCGGAAACTGACCACGTGTGGTTCCAACGTCATCCAGAGTCCTGAGCCTGTGCTCTCTGCTGAGCCTCAGTTTCCTTTCCACCCACAACTGCAAGGGCGACTGCTCACCAGCAGTCAGGGGTCCTGACCGCTGGTTTCCTGTGTCCCTGGCAGACCAACCACTGGCATGGAGAAGCTGCTGAGGCTCTTCCACGCCTGCCCAATGCCACTAGATGCCTCACGTGTATTTATGTACATTTATAAAGGCACCCTGCAGAAATCCACACGAAAAGCTGCCAAGTGGACAAGACATATACGTGGCCAGGCGTGGTGGCCGCACCTGTAATCCAGCAACATGGGAGGCTAAGGCAGGAGGACCCCAAGTTTGAGGCCAGCCTGGGTAAGTTAGTGAGACCCTATCTCAAAATTAAAAGGGCTAGAGATGCAGCTCAGTGGGCGAGCACACTGGATTCAGTGCACAATAGACCACCTCCACAAAAGACCTGCTCAGGGCACCGAGGAGGCCGTGCCCAGTGACATTTCACTTCACACTGGTTTCAAGAGACAAGCTGGAGCAAGATGGGGCTCCCCCTGAGACTGGCAGAACCCTGGTCCTGGTGGGGTGTGGGGTGTCAGCCAGACACTGGGCTCCTCCCCCACCTGGGGGTGAGCCCCAGGTTTCCCACTAAAATCTAAGTGTGCATCCTGCCCCACTGGACAGCAAACCCAGAGTACCACCACTGGCCCTGGCCACGGGAGGGTCCAGGTATGTCCAGGGCAGAGGGCAGAAGGGGTGGGTCCCCATGTGCCCTCTGTGAGAGCCTGGTGAGATTAAGTGGCAGTATGGACTAGAGTGTGGCCCCTCAAGTTCATGGGTTGGAGTCCTAACCCCCAGGACTTTTAGTTTTTTACAGAGGTGATCAAAGTCACACGAAGCCTTCGGAGTAGGCTTCCATCCAATATGGCTCTCCTAGTAAAAAAGGGCTGGGGTGGAGCCCTTGCCTCGGCATGAGGCCTTGGGTTCGGCTCCAGCTCCACAAAAAAGGCAGAGGCCATCTGGACACGGGATGCACACACAGGAGACCACGTGAACAGGAGGGCGGAGAGCCTCGGCGGGCCACAAGCCTGCACCCAGGGCTGGAGTCGGCTGGTGGCACAGGCCCCAGGGGAGGCAGCCTGCTGATCCCTGGGTCCCCGACATATGAGCTGCCGAGCGTAGGCAGGAGACTTCTGTCGCTGTGAGCCCCCTTCCACCACGTGGCACTGTGTTTGGCAGCCAGTGCAAACTAATCCAGATGGGGAAAACCCCAGGAAATCAAAGAAAAGTGCCGTTAGTGCGCATCCTGGCTGCTGCGGAGATGGCTGCAGGGTGCCCTCGGCAAGCAGGACAGGCGCCCAGCGTGCGCCTTCTGTCCATCTGCGGTGGGAGGCTTCTCAGGTTCGCAGTACATCTTGGAGTGAGGACAGAGATCTGTCGCCACCAGAGTTGTGCCTAAGCCCCTCAGTGCCCGGCAGGGCCCCACTGCCCACCATGCCGAGCAGACCCTGGGGTTGCTGGCTCAGGGCCCGCTCTTCCTCCTCAGGTCCCCGGGGGGACCTTCTCAGGGCCTTGGCTGGGATGCACTGATGCATTACACTCTGCCCCTCCAGAGACCCTTCCCCATGAGGTGTAGCCCCTCAGCTCTGAAGGGAGACAGGCCAGTGGGGCGAAGCTGAGGGCCTGGGGTGCTGCTGGGGCACTGGTGGGGACTTGCCCAGGTATTTCCATGCAGACCCAGTGCCCAGATCCTGTTTCCAAAGACCAGCCCTCAAAAGAACCAGGACCTCTGCCATGCACTGTCAGGTCCCTGGAGGTGCAGGGCTAGGAGGTGATTAGCATGAGGCTAGAGCCTTTGAATGGGATGGGCACCCCCAGACAGGGCCCCACAACGCTCAGCCTCTTCCACCCGAGGACACACCGCAGTCTGTGGCCCAGGGAGAGCCGCTCACCAGGATCCCACCAGCCGACACCCTGATCCTCCAGCCTCCAGAACCACAAGGAGTCGTGTGTGCTGTTTCGAGCACCCCAGATCAGCAGAGCCGCCCTCGCTGGGCAGAGCAGCTCTCTAGAGGAACAGTGGATCCCGGAGGGGCAGGGGAAGCAAGGACACCCTCAAAGACCATTAGGAGAGATCAAAAGGACACAGAGGACCCCTCAGAGGGCAAAGCAAGCATAAGAAGTGTGACGGTAGAACTGGTCAGCGTTGCGCATGTTCTGCTCAATACAAAGAATTGAAAGTGACAGGGACAAGTGGCAACTTGGACTTTTTAAAAACCTACAAGCCTGCATTGATGTTTTTAAAAGCCAAGGGGCTTTTAGCGACGAATGCCAGCTAATGAATGCAGAAAGGGAAACACTTAGCAAATGACCACCCGCAGCTACCGCCCGGTGACTGGCTTTGCGGACAGGCTGTTCCTGCAGTGAGGAAGCACCTGCCATTGTCCTCCCCGGCCTTGGAGAGCAAGGGACCCTTCCTGTGGAGAAAGCGGCCACATCTTGGTCAGGAAACTACCCAGCTAAGGGACAGGGACATCTGGGGCCACCTCCCTCTGGCCACGGCATGGCCCCTGGCATCTTTGCCACAGGTCCAGCCTGTCTGAGGCGCCCCACCCAGGCGGAGGCTGCCCTGTGATGTCCGTCCTAGCCGAAGGGCAGAGGGAGAGCTGAAGCTGGGGCAGAGGACTTCCGTGATTCCCGACGGGATCCTGGAACTTTTGAAACAGCTGTTAAGGGCATGCCTGGGACGCCTGGAACCTGGGTGACTGTGCGTCCCCGTCACCTCTGGATGGTCTAAGTCCTGGGAGAGAAAGCCGCCACCCTCTGGGCCTGCGGCGGGCTCTCAGATGGGTCAGTATGAGCAGGGCGTGACGGAGCTGAGCCAGCAACCTGCCGCCGCCGAGGCCTGCCTGCGGGGACAGTCTCCCAGCCCTCCGCAAGTCCGCTGTCAGTGAGACGGTGGGGGCGTTACAAATCGGCACCAGTGCAGTGCGGGAGTCAGCGGGGCCGATGGCACAGGGTCTCACTGGGTGCTGTGCCAGCTGTGTTCCCCTCTGGACCTCGGAGTCCTCTTCCAGGCAGGTTTCGGGTCCTCGCAGTCACAGGATAAAGGCCCCGATCACTAGAGGCCACCACAGGGTCCTGCCTTGTGGGTAGCGGCCCCACCGCTCTACTCTCCCCCGCCCGCCTCCAGTGGAGCCGGCATTCCTGGAATTTTCATATGTGCTTCCCCTCCTGAGCTGCCCCCAGGGCCAGGGATAGACCCAGCCTTACCCCTGGCCCAGCCTCTGGGACTCCAGGACAGCCCTGCAGCTGTCACAGCAAAGCCAGGGACCCACACCGGTCCTCCCCAGGCTCCTTCCCACTGCCAACCCACCCTGCCTGCACCCCTCCATGCCAGCTGAGTGCCCTCTGGTGGGGCCTTCCGTGACCCCTGCCCCAGGCACTTGAATAACCTAGATGGGAGTCTGACCTTGGCCAAGCCACATGGAGTCTGTGGACCTTTCATGGGCCGATTTCCACCTGGAGCGACCTCAGCTCCCGGATTCCTGGGGCCCTGGCGTGTGCTTCCCCCTCTGTCTGGGACGCCTTCCTGTGCTCCCTTCTACCCCTTCCGTGGCAGCCTGGAGATCACGTGGAAGCCCCCTTATCCTCCCGACTGACAGCACACAGCAGGCAGTGGGTACCAGGCCTGGGTGGGGGAGCCAGGCGGGGAGGAGGCTCAGACGGGATGGGCAGGGGCCCAGGAGACCTCCCACCAGAGCGGCAGGCTGTGGACCCCACCAGATGGGCCTCTCCATGAACCCCAACTGGGGGCTGTCCCAGTGCAGGGCCCAGGCTGTGTGGGTGACGGGAGGGAATGAGCCCCTGCTTGCCTCTCCACCTGGGCCCTGGGCCCTTCCTCCAGGTGACCCAGGTGACCTTGGCCCAATACCTGGGCCCAGCAGGGCTTTTCCCAGCATAGCCCGTCCATTCCAGAAGTGCCCTCAGGGCCAGGCAGCAGTGGTGGCAGTAACTAGGCCGGTGGGCCCACGGCACCCCCGCCCCACAGGCACACACCCCGAGTTTTGCTTATTTATTGAAAACAAACATCTGTGCGCTCTGAACAGGTCCGGCTCCCGGGGGATGCGGCGGGGGCCAAGCTGGGCGGGAGAGCCGAGGCAGCTGGAGGGGCAGGGAGGGGTGGCCCCTCGCCTGACCAGCAGGGCCAGCTTATCCACTGCTGCCACTCTGCCAGCGGCCAAGGCAGCCCCAACCACGTCCACAGCTTCCCGTGGACGGCCACCTTTCTGCCTGGCAGCAGGCCAAGGGCGCCCCTTCTTAAAGCAAAATAAATAGTGAACAGTCCCAGCCCCAGGCCTGCAGCTGTGGCATCAGTGGTCCGTGAGAGAAGCCAGCCTGACCTGGCCGCTGCAGAGAAGGGCTGGCAGAGCTGGGCAGGGAGAGGGGCCAGGCCAGACCCCAAGGGTTTAAGGCAAAGCAGGGTGAGGGTGCGCACAGCCCAGGGCCGGGCCAGCCTTTGGCACAATCAGGACAGGGCGGCCGTGTGACCGCGGGGCAGGGCTGAGGACGGTGGTGGCTGGAGGAGGCGAAAAGCCCCTTGGTCCTGAACCTCCCTCTCCAGGGCCTGGCAGGTGGACAGGAAGGGCACAAGCAGGGCTGCAGCCACCGCCTGCCTCCTGTTCCCAGTCGCATCCTGACTCAGCCGCGGGCAGTCAGCAGAGCGTGTCCGTGTTGAAGGAGAGCTGGGCCTGGTGGAGCACAGGCTGGGCTCGGGGTGTCCTCAGCACCCTGGTGCAGGCTGAGGGCGCTCACACTGGGCCTCTGGCCAGGCGCCAGGTTCTCCCAAGCTCTCCTGCCTCCACCTCCCCACTGAATGTTCTCTCCAAGCCTGGGCTCCTCCACCGCCTCTCTGCCCAGTCCAATGGCCACTGCGCCTATGTCTCTCCTCCGTCTGCAGGCTCTGTTTCCTTCCGCCCCCACCTCTGCTCTGGAGTCCCCAGAGCCACCAGCATGCTGTGGGCTCCACATTTGGTCTCTCTCCTCTGCCTGTCCCTAGTCTCCCCTGGCCACTCTAGTCCTCAGTACGTACAGTCCCTCTCTGCTGCCTTGACCTCTGGCCAGCAGGCATCCCCATGGCCAGCCTTTCCCCCTCCACCCCACAGCCTGACCCCCTAAGTGGCCTGGGTCCCTGCAGAGCTGGCCTGGCTGCCCAGGTCATAAAGCCCTGGTGGTGGGGACAGTGGCATGCAGCTCACCCGCTCCTCCTCAAAGCTGATGAGGCCCTCGTCCTCTGTGTCCAGGTCCTCAGGCTCGTCTGCCACCAGTGCCCGGAGCTCAGTGGGGGCTGGCCGGGGCCGCAGCAGGCTGAGCAGGCGGCCAAGCGGGGACTGCAGGGCTGAGGGTGGCTCAGTCTCCTGCTGTTCCAAGTTGTCACTCTGCTTCTTGGCAAAGTTCACAAACACCTAGCCAGCAGAGGCAGGCGGGTGGGTGGGGGGCCTGGGACAGCACTGCGTGCCCCCCCCCACTGCCAGCCTGCTCACGTTGTCCAGGGTGGTCTGGCTGACCGAGTAGTCCTCGATGCCCAGCACGCCCACCACCTGCTCCATCTTGCTGAACACCTGGGCCAGAGAGACGTGCTCGGACTTGAGCTGGTACTGCACCTTCGTGTGGTGCCGCTCCTGGGGTGGAGTCGGAGGGAGGTCAGGACCGCGCCGCGGAGAGCCCACGCCCTCCTACCCCACGAGGCCCCGCCCACCTTGAGCACAGCCTCCGGGAAGTTCCGGTTGAAGAACCGCACCACATCCTTCACGTTCTGGCTGCTCTTGGTGCGCACGGTGATCATGTAGCCGTCTCCAAACCTGGAGGGACAAAGCCATGGCCGGGAGCCCCGTGGGGCCCACCAGAAGCACCTGGCACTCCGCCCTCGCTCACCTGTTTTTCAGGTGCTGGATGCTGCCCAGGCAGCGCAGGCGTCCATTCACCATGATGGCCAGCCGCGTACACAGGGCCTCGCACTCTTCCATGCTGCAGGAGACACCCGCGTTTGCACACTGAGGGGCCCCGAGGGTGGGCGGGGCGGGGGGCTTACCTGTGAGACGTCAGTACCACCGAGCGGCCTGTCTTGATGAGGTCGAGAATGAGGTTCCAGAGGAAGCGCCGGGCCTTGGGGTCCATGCCCGTGGTGGGCTCATCCTGGGGTGGGGGTCAGGTTCAGCCACTGCGCTGGCATCCCCCTTGGAGTCACCGGGAAGACCAAGGTGGGGCACCCAACACCCCACCTGGAGGCCCAAGGCCGGGCTCACCAGGAAGATGAAGGCAGGGTACCCGATGAGTGCGATGGCGGTGGACAGCTTCCGCTTGTTGCCGCCGCTGTAGGTGCCGGCCGGCTTGTCCGCATACTTGGTCAGCTCCAGCTTCTCCAGAGCCCACTTCACCACCTGGCGGGCAGATGTCGGCGGAGGCTCAGGTTGGCGCCACTGCGTCCCCCACGGCCGTCGCGCCCCGCCCCAGGCCCTCACCCTCGCCTCGTCCTTCCAGGGTATGCCGCGCAGCCGCGTGTACAGCTGCAGGTGCTCGCGGGCCGTGAGCTCGTCGAACAGGGCGTCGAACTGAGGGCAGTAGCCGAGGCTCTGCTGCACCTGGAGCAGCTCCTTGAGCACGCTGGGGAGGCAGGCCCGTCAGCACCTGGGGCACGGGCGCCCCGCCCCCCGGGCGCCCCGGCGCACCTGTGTCCGTTCACGAAGGCCTCGCCCCCCGTGGTGCTCTCGTCACCAGTCAGCATCTTGAAGGTGCTGGTCTTGCCGGCTCCGTTGACACCCAGGAGGCCAAAGCACTCGCCAGGACGCACGCCCAGGCACAGGCGGTCCACAGCCAGGATGCGGCCGATCTTCCGGGACTTGTACACCTGGCGGAGGAACTGCCCCTGTGTGCCTGGCCCCGCCCACTCTGCCGGCCGCTCAGTTACCCCGCGCTGCAGAGCCACCGCCTCTCCCACCCCACTGTTCGCCCTTTCCCACTCCTGTCGCCCTCCCACTGCCCAGGGCCCACCTTGGTCAGGTTCTCAATCTTGACCATGTCATTGTCAGCGTCCCCACGAAGCACTCGCTGCCGCTCACTGGCCACATCCACATCGTCCTCCACAGGTTTGGTGGACACTGGCATGCGTCTGGGGGACAGGGTGGGCAGTGCCTGGCCAGGCCGCCCCCACTGCCACCCATCCCCACCAGCATCCACTCAGCCCTCTGGCTGTAGTCAGCGCAGGGTAGGTGAGCAGCCACCTGCCCTGCCACTGCCCGGGACTCACTGTGGCTGTCTCAGGAAGTTGTACTGGCACATGATGGTGAGGAGGAAGCCCACGAAGCCTTCGACTGTCATGGCCACCAACCCCCGTGTGACGATGTCCCACTCAAATGGGGACTTCATCTTGTCCAGCTGGCCTGTGGGCAGCGGGCTCAGTAGCCTGTGGGCGCCCTCCCCCGCCCCCCCGCGGCCCGGGCCTCACCGATCTTGGCGTAGTACTCGTTGATGTACTCGTTGTAGGCCATCTCCATCAGCCCGTGGCCCAGGTTGTAGTTGGGGAAGACCAGGAAGCAGCTCTTCAGGTAGCTGTTGACCAGCTTCAGGTCCTGGGGCGGGCAAGCCTCAGTGCCTGGCCCAGGCCCACCCCCTGCCCGCCGCCGCCTGCCCGCCTACCTTGTCGTGCTCGAAAAGCTGCAGCAGGAAGGTGGCCACGGTGGCCGTGATGCCGATGAAGAGGTTGATGACAATGAGGAACACGTAGGCCGAGCTGGGGACCTCGAACCAGAAGGAGGCCGGGTACATGACGGGCGTGATGGACCAGCTGCGGGCAGGCGGCAGGGTCACGCGGGCACCGGCCGGCCCACCACCGCCCCTGCACGCTGCCCCTCACCCGTAGAGCAGGAACAGGGAGAGCACCGCCGGGAAGTTGGTGGGCGAGGTGTAGGCCGGCAGGTCGAACACAAAGAGGATGAGGATGCAGCAGGTGGCCGGGACCAGGTAGTTGAGCTGCGAAGGCAGGGAGGTGAGGGGTGGGCAGGGCAGGTGAGGGGTGGGCAGGGAGGTGAGGGGTGGGGCAGGGAGGTGAGGGATGGGCAGGTGAGGGGTGAGCAGGCGCACCATGTCCCACACGTAGTTAGACAGCCAGTAGATGACGGGGTTGCAACCACTGACAAACTGCAGGTGCTTGGCCTTGGTGGACTTCTCAGCCACAAGGAAGACCACGAAGCTGGCCGGCACGAAGGACATGGCCACGATGATGAAGATGGCGATGACCACGTCTGTGCCCTGCAGCCTGGGGGGGGAGGGGCTCAGGCCTGGCTCAGCGCTGCTCCACCCACCTGTCCCGCCCAGCCCGCCCCACCTACAGGTAATCCAGGGAGAGGCTGGCGCTGGTCCTGTTCATGGGGTGGTTGGTCACGGTGATGCCTGCACACAGGGATGGCAGCCTCAGGCCCTGCTCCGCCCCGGCCCGCCCAGCCCCGACCGCCTGGCTCACCGTAGGCCGCAGGGCTGCCCTTGCTCTTGGGCAGGTTGGCGCGCAGGATGGCGTTGTTGAGGCTGTTCAGGTAGGTGGGCATGCTGTGGTAGCCCTTGTTATTGTAGAGCACCTGAGGAAGGACAGGGGCTCAGGGAGGTCCCGAGCCCCGGGCCCTCGGATGGAAGCTGCCCGCGGTGAGGTCCCGGCACAGCTCACCTGGGCCACCCTGCGCACTGCGATCTTCCGCACCATAGGTGGGGCCCGGGCGCCAAATGAAGCTGGGATGGACTTCTGGACATTGCCGAAGGTGATGGCCCCATACCTGGGCACATGGGTGCAGGGGCAGTGAGGCCAGGCGGGCAGCAGCCAGCAGCCCTCCTTGACAGCCCTCCCGCCCAGCTCACCTGTGTAGCCGGAAGCGGTCAGAGGTGAAGAGCAGGTACTCAGAGACATTGTGGCCTGTGATGTCCGTCAGGATGTCTCCCGTGACCACTCGCATCTGGGGCGGGTGTCCGCCCACACTGCTGGGGCAGGAGAAGCCGGTACCCTGAGCAGAACAGGTGCAGCGGACAGGCTCCCGCACCAGGCGAGGCAGGGAGGGCGCGGACGTCCAGGTCTCTGTGGGCACAGCGTGTGGTGAGACACACCCCTGCGTCCCCTGCACCCTGCAGCCCCCACAGTCAGTACCTGGTCCCGAGGTGGGTGGCAGGGAGGCGTTCCAGGCCTGGAGCGGGTCCTCATCCAGGGACACGGGGGAGTCGGATGGGGCGGGCGAAGGTGGGGGTGGCACGAAGTTGGACAGCGGCAGTCCCTGCGTGAAGGACTCCAGGCACATGCTGTCGAAGAACCGCGCGGCCAGCTGGCGGGACTCCCCACTGCTCAGGTTCAGCGTGGGCCCCAGAGAGCCGTTGGTGGGAGACTTGAGCACGCAGGTGGCACCCACTCCCGAGGGCAGCCGGAACGTGCCCACCAGCTGCTGAGGGCTGGCATCCGGTGACAGTCGCAGCCTGGGGGTGCCACTGTGTGAGTGGGGTGGGGGCATCTGTCTTCCCTCACTGCCCCCCCCCCCCAGCCCCGGCCTCACCGGTACTCCCTGCGCTCCTCGTTGGCATAGGGGATGAAGTTGCCCCGGGGCTGGGTGTAGTTGTGGTACTGGGATGGGGACAGCACCAGCGGGGGCAGGTCACCTGGCAGGGGAGCAGAGTCCTCAGCGCATTCCAACGCCTGCCATAGCCTCTGTCCCTTCCTAATACCCAGGGGTCCCAAGCTTGGGGTCTCAGCCCCCAGGAGGCAGGGCTCCCCCACCTGGCCCCCGGTAAGGTGCAGAGCAGGTGGGACCTCCCCTGGAGGTCTGGGAGAGGGTGGAGCCAAACCGGGACCGGACACCAGCCTGCCCTCCGGCAGGACGGGAGCCATACCGATCTCAGGCACAGAGAGGGCCACGGTCATGGCCACGCAGACGAAGAGGGCGGGCAGCAGGATCTGCGAGCAGAGAGCCTTGGAGTTGCGGCGGGCGCAGTGGAAGCGCTTCACCAGGAGCCCGTGGAACTGCCGCACCTTCAGCCACCAGCCTTCCAGCTTGCGGCTGCCCTGCCCCACCCGCGTGAGGGCCTCCGCTTCCGCCTCTGCGCAGGGAGGCCGGGTGAGTGTGCAGCCCACAGCCCTGGGCCCACCCGGCCTGGCCCTCCGGCCGCACCTTGCAAGCTGAGGTTGTCTGGGTCCTGCAGGTTGTCGGAGAGCGGGCGGTAGTCGCCAAACACGTCAGCGTAGCCAGCTCCCTCGTCACCACGGGCAGAGCCCACCGAGGACACAGACTGCAGGGACGCCTGCGACTGGGCCAGCTCTGAGCACTGGGCCAGATTGCCGGGCTGGCCCTCCCCGGACACCAGGCCCTCTGCCCCGGGAAGCACGTCCTTCCTGGACTCTTTCACGTCTGCCGCAGAGGAGGGGACAGCAAGAGGGGGAGGCTGAAGGCTGACTGCCCCCAAGGCCTGCCCAGCAGCTCAGCCCCTGCTGGCCACCCAGGACCCCAGCTTCTAGCCTTACACCTATCCAGGAGCTGTGGTACCATGCCCCCCCACCTGGCACCCCAAGCTGACCTTGGGCAGTCCTGGCCTCTCATTACCACCTAGGACTCCCTGACACCCCCAGGTGAGGCCCTGGGGGTGGGGCAAGCTGCCGGCAGCTCCAGGCCTCTCACCAGCCTCGCTGTTCTCCAGCGACTGGTCCTCCTCTGACACCTTGAGGAACACCTCCTCCAAGGTCGTGTCCATCAGCCCGAAGCTGCTCAGATGCAGCACGTCCAGACTGTGCTCCAGGTGCTGTGAAGGGTGGAGTGAGGCCAGGCGGGTGGACACCCAGGGCAGGGGCACCCACCTCCTCCACCAGCCTGGCCCCTGACCCGCACCCTGTGCTCTACCCTCACACCTGGAAGAGGCGCTCAAAGGCCCCCTTCTTGGCGGCCTCACTGGGCAGGATGTAGGAGAGCTCGGTGCTGGTGTCTGAGACCAGGAGGCAGGAGGCCACGTGCTTGCGGATGAACTGGGATACCTGGGGCTCCGAACAGCTGCTCAGGGGGGCCCGCCCTGGGGGGCTGGATGCCAGCCCCGGCTCTGGAAGGGGGGCAGAGCAGGAGGGGATTCACTAGGAGACTGAGTAGGAGGGACCCTTGATGGGAACCAGGTCAAGATGGGACGTGGAGCGGGGGCCAGGTCCCCTGGCCTCCTGGGCCTGAGGGAGCGATGGTGAGGGTCCATCTCTCCACCATGGGATCCCAGGTAGGGGGTCCTGGGGCAGGGGTGGTCCGAGGCCAGTTCAGGCAGCCTCAGCACAGACCTTGGTGGGCCCCGGGCTCGGCAGGCCGCTTGACCAGCGTGAGGCGGTACCCGTCACCGTAGGCACCCTTGAGGAAGAGGGGGGAGCCACAGCACTTGAGTTTTCCATGGGAGATGATGGCAATGCGGTCCCCCAGCAGGTCAGCCTCATCCATGTGGTGAGTGGACAGGAGGATGGTGCGGCCTGCAGGGAGGTCCAGACCCGGCTTAGGGGTGGGTGAGCATGGACAGGGGTGTCCACACCTGCCCACACCAGGCGGGTGTTCCACTCACCCGGCTTGTACTTCAGAATGAGGTCCCAGATGGCCCGGCGAGCGTAGGGGTCCACACCAGCGGTGGGCTCGTCCAGGATGATGGCGCGGGAGCCGCCCACAAAAGCTATGGCCACAGAGAGCTTGCGTTTCATGCCACCCGACAGCGTCTGCACCAGTGAGTGGCGCTTATTGGACAGCTCCAGGTCCTCGATCATCCTGGGGACCAGACAGGAGGGCAATGACTGGGGTCCCCAGGAGGCCCTGCCCAGGTCCGTGCCCTGCCACGCCCACCCACTTGTCCATCTCCTTGTGGATCTCCTCCTGTGCCATGCTCTTGAGCCTCGAGTAGAACCAGAGGTGCTCTTCCACCGTGAGGCGGTCGAACAGCACGTTGTGCTGCGGGCACATGCCCAGGTTCTTGCGGATCTCGTCCATCTCCGTGCGGATGTCGTGCCCATAGATGGTGGCTGAGCCCGAGGTTGGCGGGAACAAGCCAGTCAGGATGGACCTGGGTGAGCGGACAGGGTCGTGACCCATCACCTCCCGCAGGATCCCATCCTGCCCAGCTACATAATCTCCCCCATCCCTACTCACATGGTGGTGGTCTTGCCCGCCCCGTTGTGGCCAAGGAAGGAGACCACCTGGTTCTCATAGAGGTTGAGGCTCAGCTTGTTCAAGGCCAGCTTCTTGTCATTCTTGTAGACCTTGGTGAGCTTGTCCACGCACACGACCAGGGGCAGGTGGGTGGGCTCTTCTTCCATGCCACGTGTCTCCTCTGCACCAGGGCTGTGGGTCAGCGGGGCAGGGGTCAACCCCGGGGTACCCACCCCAGCCAACATCCTGGTGCCAGCCTCACCACAGCGCCGGCTCTCCATGGCACAGGCCTGGTCCTCCTCCATGATGCTGAGGCGGGGGGCACGTGCCCAGGGCCAGCTCCACTCCCAGGCCTCCGTCCGCCCACTGCCCAGCCAGTAGGACTTCTGCACTGGGAAGTACCAGGGCCGGGGCAGCCCGTACATGCCTGGGGGTTGGGGAGATGAGGGGCGGCTGACCTAAGACCTGGGGGTGACCGTCCACTGCATGGGCCATTTGCCCACCCAGGGAGCTGCCCCTGCTGCATTTGGGAGGAAGTGTAGACCTGGCCCCACCGCTGCTGGGGATCCCCGCCTCCAGCCTCTTCCGCCCCTCCCAGGTGGGCCTGTACCTGGATGCACAGCCTCAATGTACCACGTGAGCACACCGTAAACGACTGCGTCCACCATCAGCATGGTGACAGCAAGGAGCAGGTTGAAGTCATCGCCTTCCACCGGGGACTGGCTGAATGTGTGCCACTGGATGCCCACCCCTGCTACCTCATACAGCGCGAAGTACTTGGAGCCCAGGCCAAAGGCCGTGGTGGACATCAGGGACTAAGAAGACAGCAGTGTCAGTTGTGGGCAGTGTCCATCCCACCCGACCCCACCCCAACCGTCCCATCCACCCAGAGCCCTCACCGCAATGCACTTTTCAAAGGCAGTGATCTTGTCGTGAGCCACCTCCTCGCGTATCGCCACGTACATGTAGGGCACATAGCTCAGGAAGTAGATGATGCCCCCACAGGCTGAGGCCAGCTTGGCCTTGGAGTACAGCACGGACACCAGGAAGCTGGGCAGGTGTGGCCACAGGACCCTCAGCACTGTGCCCAAAGCCCACCCACTGCACACCCCACCGTGGTCCAGAGCAGCCCCAAAGGGTGTGTGTGCAGCTTTGGGTGACCACTCTGCCAGTTCTCACCAGAACATGATGGTGGCCACAGCATAGACTGCCAGGAAGAGCCAGATGATGAGCACATGGCTGTGCATGAGCACCTGGCCATACTTGAGGATGGCGGTGAGTGCCGTCACCGAGATGGACAGCTGCACGAAGCCGGTGATGAACCAGGCCACCCAGTGCACCGCGTTGTTGAGGCCCATGGTCTTCATCACCTGCGGTGGTGGGTGCAGGCAGGGCCCCTTGGGGCAGGGCGTAGGAAGGGACCACCCTGTCCAGCCCAGCCCGGGATGGGGAGCCCACAGGTGCCCAGGCGCCCACCTCCTTGAGGCGGTGCTCCTTCTCTGCCACTATGTGCTGGATGGTCATGGCCACAGAGTACACCCAGGAGATGACCATGCAGAGAGGCATCATGTGCTCGATGACGAACAGGAAGCTGGTGGGGGCACAGGCGTGAGCGCGGCTCTGGCCTCAGGGCCCCCCTAGGGCCGCACACTCGCCACTCACTCGTCGCGGGTGTAGCAGGGGTAGGGGAACATCTGCACGTAGTTGCCAGGCTCCACCACGTCGTGCCCCACGAAGGTGTTGATGATGGCGCGCTCCATCATGTCTGCGGGCGGGGGCAGCCGTCAGGGGCCTCCGAGCCGCGCGCACCGCGGACCCCGCTCCCTGCTCCGCGGCTCGGCCGCTCACCCTGGATCCAGACGAAGCCGTAGAGGAAGTAGAAGCGGCCGCCGGTGTTGGGCCCGGGCCGCCAGTAGGCACGGCGGATCTCGTTGGTCTTCTCGGTGAAGCTGGAGTTCTGGCGGATCTTGTAGTGCACGTGTGGCGGCAGCGAGCCATCCTTCCGCGTCTGGAAGATGACACCTGGGGACCCGAGGCAAGCGGGGTCGAGGGGCGGGGCCAGCAGGGGCGGGGCCAGGGAAGAGGTGGGGCGGGGCGGAGAGGGAGGAGGCGTGTGGGGCGGAGCCTTAGCGCAGCGGGGCTGGGCAGAAGCGGGCAGGGCTAGAGGACGCGGTGGGCGGGGCAGGGCCAAGGCGGGGCCAAGCAGTGGAGGGTAAAAGGGGACAGGCACTTGGGAGGGACGTAGAGTGGGGCAGGAGGAGGAGCCGGGCAAGAACCCCCAGCGGTGGCAGCTCACTGGCGAACACCGTGACGTTGTCCTGGTAGGCCTGGTTGAGCGTGTAGTTGACTATGCTCTCCTCGTCCGGAAAGCCCTTGAAGATGTCCACGCTCACCTGGGGGAAGGCGTCGTTAGAGTCCGCCCTGGGCACGGGGAGGGGTTGGGGGAGAGGCCATGTCACCCCACCTTGGACATGAACTGGATCCAGCCACAGGCCGCGTTGTCAATGGTGTCCAGCTGCTGCAGGAGGGCTGTGCCGTTAGGCAGCGAGAAGTTGTCCTGGCGCAAGGCGGGGGGCAGCTCCTCCAGCGACAGGTTGAGAGCTTCGGGGTGCTGCTGCAGCTCTTCCACGTACTGGGGTGGAACGCCAGCTCAGAGGGTGGCAGAGCCCACCCGCCCAGGGAGAAAGGGGCTCCCCCAGCCCACACCCTGCCGGGCACCTCCCCGATTCCCAGCGGCACCCCCGGCACCTGCCGCAGCCAGTGCAGATGCTGCTGCAGACCACCCTGCTCCACGAAGCTGCGGATCTCGGCAGAGATGTTGAGCCAGACTTGGGCGTAGTGAGTCACGTTGCCCACAAAGGCAAAAGTCTCATTGGCCTGTGGACGGTGAGGGCATGGGACTCCAGGAAGATGCCCGGCCAGCATGGGGGTCCTCTGCTCTCCCACCTCCCCAGCAGCCAATCCTGTTCTGACAGCGCTCCCACCTGGAGGCTCCCCACCCTTCTGTCCTAGAACCCCTGTGCCCTGGGCCCTGTCAGGTCAGTTTCCAGCCTGGCCTCCCCTGTTCCAGATGGATTCCCTCCAAATGCCCCACCCACTGGATGCTGCTCAGGGAATCCCTGGACACTCCTCTCATCCACCAGCACTGCCCTGCTCCAGTCATGACCGACCAGCAGGGGACCCGGGCAGACCAGCCCCACCAAGGCATCCAAGCCCCCAAACATTTCTGTACCGTGAACCCCTGGACTCCACAGGCTCCCCTCATCTGCAGAGCCACATCAGTGCTCCGGGGCCTATGCTTTACGTCCTGCATGGAGCCACACCTTGTCGTGCCCATTCTACTGACCCGCCTCTGCAGGAGTCCTAGGCTTGCCGAACCCACCACCCAGCCTTGGGCTCCTGCCTGTTGAAATGCACAGCTCACACACAAGCCCGCAGACCCGCCCACCTTGAGGATGACGCGGTCGGCCTCGGAGCCTGCGGGTGCATACAGGATTTTGGGGTTGCTGGTCATGAGGTGCACAAGAAGTCCCAGGTTCCGCTGTTCCTTGCTTGTGAAGCCCAGGGAGCTCATGTTGCCCCTCCGCAGCGCCTCTGGCTCAATAGTGCTGGCACAGGTGGGGGGGGCAGGGCTTCAGGGGTCAGGTGGGGTGTTGTGGTCTGGGCAAGGGGCTTGAGAGTGGGGCAGGGAGTCAGGGTGGACATCTGGTCAGGGCTTAGATGTGGGACAGGGCACCAAGAGCCATTAAGAGGGAGGGCCATGTGTCAGGACCAGGTCATGGAGTCAGGCACTACCCCACGTGTCCTCTGACCCTCAGGACCTACCGGTTGTTCCCACACAGGATGGGCTGCAGACCTGCCCAGAGCTGCACGAAGGCGGAGCACTGGCCCTGCAGTGTGTCTGGGGAGGCCTGGGCTGCCGCTGGCGGGGGGCCTTCCTCTGCCGTGGAGTTAGAGCCTGCACTCACACCAACCCCAGTGCCATTGGCTGTACCACCCGGGCCACCCGCTGAAGGCACTGGGGCCCGGCCGGTACAGGCGCCCTGGGGCAGCAGCAGGGCCAAGGCTGACAGGACATCCACATCTTGCAGAACCTTCTGGGCATCCAGCAGGTCCCCTAAAAGTGCCTGAAGTCTGCGTGGGGGTGGCGCTTGCTGCTGCGAGTCCGAGCTGTTGGGGGCATCCAGGCCCAGCTAGGGAAGACGGGGCACATGGGGTCACTCAGGCTGGGGACTACGGGTCGGGGGTTGAGGTCAGGGCAGAACAGGGAGGACACCAGCAGAGGACACAGCTGGGGAAGGGAGGCTGCCCACAGGCTAGAGATAGAGGCCGGGGCGAGAGAGGCGCCTGGTGGGGGCATGAATCATGGTGGGGGCACTAGATGACTAGATGGAGCCGCAGGCACCATTCCATACCCTGCCTGACAACAGAAGCTTCCTAGGACTCCAAGGAGGCCGAGCACCTCCTCCAACCTAGTCAGCTGGCAGGCAGGGCCTCACCTGCTGGGAGATCTTGGCCACGTCCAGCTGGTTCCGGAGCTCAGCGGCCAACCAACTAAAGCGCTGGGCACGCGCTGCAGCCTGCCCACTGCAGATAGTGTCCCGGTAGCCCTGCAGGGCTGCCTGCTGACCCTCAGGCATGGTGAGGATCCGACCCAGCTGCCCAGAGCCCGGAGTACATGTGAGCTGCTCCAGGAGGGCCGGGGCCAGCAGCAGCTCCTGAGGGGCAAGGTACAGGGGACAGCTGGGGCGACGCCGGGACTCCACCCCAACCAAGAGGAGATCAAAGGCCCAGGCAAGATGGCCTCGGCCTCGTCCTGCCCCAACCACTGTGCCAGCCTGGGGCCTCTGGGTTCTGGGGTGGAAGGGGAGACTCATGTCACCATTTGCCTGCTCCCCATCCCCATGCCAGCCACAAACTCCCAGAAAGAGCCCCATGTGAACAAGGAGGGCGCTTTCCTCACCCACTGGGCAGAAGGCCCCACCCACAGCAGGCTTAGGCCTCCCATCCCAGGGACAGGCTCCTCACCTCCATCCGGAGTAGGGGATTGCTACCCAGGTGGCTCCAAGGTGCCTGACCCCTGGGGACGCCTGACTCCCCGTGCAGGGTAGGCAAAGGGCCAGAAAGCAGGTGGTAGACCTGAGGGTGGAAGGAGGGGCTCAGGCCGGGGCTTTGAGCCTAAGGATGGCTCGGCTGCCCTTGCATCCCCGTCCCCATACTGGAGGGGCACCCCAGGCCAGTGCCACGCCCACTGCTGAGGCACGCCCCGTCTCACCTTGAGTGGGTCCACACGGGCAGCCAGGAGGGCCTGGGCTGTGCTGTTGGGCAGCGAGAGGTTCTGCATCAGGAAACGCCAGAGCTCCCGTGGGTCCCTGGCCACGGAGTCCAGAGAGAAGGAGGACACTAGACAGGCAGGAAGATGACGCTGAAGGGCCAGCAACCCTGGGTGGAGCACCGAGGCTCAGGGACTATGGCAGGCAGCTTGAAGAGACCCACCAGAGCGCATGCAGTGTGGCGGCCCCGCGCAGATGCAGGGACCCCAGGCGGAGCTCGCTCACTGCCCGGAGTCACAAAGCAGGGCTTGAGGCCCTCCCCAGCCCACCTTCCAAGGGCGCACCTGTAGGTCTGTCCGAGTGGCTCTCCCAGGTGCCTGGGCCTGAGCTCAGGGCCTCCAGGTCGTGGCGCAGGGCCTCGAGCTCCGAGCCCAGGCTGGGCCGTGCTGGGTCGAACAGGTTGCCCTCCTCCACCACGCGGTTGAGGCGCTCCAGCAGCTGGGTGACCCTGCACCACCAGGGGACGTCACCCTCTGGGATGGGGTAGGGGGGAGTGGCGGGCTCCCAAGGGGCGAGGGTCACTCACGTGGAGTTGGCATACTGCAGGAAGCCAAACTCATCCCGTTGGCCATCAGGGCACAGCGACTGCATGACAGGCAGGATGCCAGCGGAGGTCAGGGGTGCTGCTGTGTAGAAGGCTGGAAGGGACAGGGAGAGGGGTCAACAGGGGGACAGGCCAAGAGGGGAGGTCGAGAGAACATCAGGGAGGACAGGACACAGCACCTGGCCCCTGGCTGTACTGAGGCCAAGAGTTCTGCTGCAAATGACTCTAGCAGGTCAGAGGTCAAAGGGGCACCTGCCACCCCTTCCCCAGAGTCTCACTCTCTCCTCAGCCCACGCAGCCACAATGCCCTGGCACATCTCCCTAGGACACTCAGTTGTGGCACTGCCCACAGGGCCCAGGGGAGCGCGGAGGCCCCACTGGGCAGTGACCTCTGACCTCTCAGGCCAGCTGGTTAGCAGAGTGAGTGCAGGAGCCCACACGAGTTTGAAGGGAGAGCAGCCAGACTGACCCAGCCCCAGCTCAGGCTAGGCCAGGCTCAGCCCAGGTTAGCCCAGGCATCCCACCCCAGAAGGCACGGCCAGGTGATCCCACAGACACCCTGATGAGGAAATGCCCCAGCAGCCTGACCAGGCATCAGTTGTGGCCCAGCTGGCCTGGCCTTTCACTACCCACTACCACCCCATCACTGCCCACCACTGCCTGGTAAGCCAGCTTTGGCTGACCAGGGCAGGAGCTCTGCAGGAGTCAGTGGCCGGGGCAGGGGGTGCTGTTAATATAAGCGGGAAGGGTGCTCAAGCTGCACCAGGAGGGCCCGCAGGGTCCCCCACGGCTGCCGCCTGGGCCGTCACTTACAGACTGCACGCGGCCGGTGGAAGAGGACAAGACCATGCGGGGTAGGGCGGGGCGGGTCCAAACAGAACAGAGCAGACAGTGAGTGCCCAGCCTGCCAGCCACAGGGCTGTCACACTGGTGGCCACACAGCCAGCCACACCTCCACAGCACAGCTAGGAGATGTGGCCGGGGCCACACTTGGGGAGCTGGAGTGGGGCACGTGCATCTGAGCACACATGCTCGAAGCAGTGAGCCTGACCCTCCCTGTCCACCCGCTGGGCCCCAGACCAGGCCGTGGCCTCACCTTCCTTCACTGAGATGGTGGGCTTCTTCTGCCGCAGCCCCAGCAGGATAAAGAAGAGGACGAGTGGGATGAAGATCTCGAAGGCCAGGACCCACTGGAAAGGGTGGACACGTAAGCCTGGCCTCCGCTCCACCACCTGCCCAGGCTGGACATGAGAGGCCTGTGTGGGCTCCACCCTCCCTGAGCTCCCTACAGCTGGCCCGGCCCAGCCAGGACTGCAGGTGAGCACAGGTTACTCAGGTGCAGCCCCTTCTGGGGCACCAGGAGGTAAGCATGAGCTGGTGTCCCCAAATCGGGTTTCCTGTCCCCTGTTCTAAGTTCTACCTGCCACACTAGGGAACATTGGCCTCCTGAGAGCCTTGGGCCAGCAGGGCCAGGTCAGTCCACTAGTCATCCACTCTGACCCATGTGCCTCCCCCCCCTCACCTGCAGGGCCACCTGGGCAGGATCTTGGAGGCCATCATAGCCCCATGCAGTCTCTTCCTGCCTGCGGCTCCCACACACTCCGGGGGTCACCCTCTGACCCACACTGCAGCTCACTTGTACCCCTCACAAGGGCCTGGGAAGTGAGGCCTAGGTCAGGGAGGCCCACCTAAGCCTAGGGCACTGAGCCTCTGGGGAGGCCTGGTCAGGGTCTGACAGCCCCAGCCCTGAGGCAAAGGCACTGCTGTCCACCCCCCGGGGCCTCTCACTGACAGCTAGCCCCCGCTGCCTGAAGCCAGGCTGTAAGCTGAGCCCCGGGGGACCTGCTCTGAGTGGGAGAGAGGCTTCAGACCCTCAGGGTCCAGGTTCCTTTGTTAGGTTCCCAGGTCAGGGAATGGGGCAGGAGAGCCAGTGCTCCTGGGGAGCCCTGCAGACCAGCCTCTCTGAAACCCACAGGACAGAGGGCCCTGGGCCTGCCCCAAGGATCTTCTGAGAGGCACCAGTTTCCTTTGTCCCCCCCCCCCACCAAAGTAGACCAGGCTCCCAGCAGTGCTGTGTGTGGCTAGGCTGAGCCCCCGTCCCCGGCAGTGTCCACTGTGCTTGGACAATAGTGCTCTGTGATCCAGAACACCATGCCATGTGTCCACACCCCACACTCGCCCCAGTCTGTGCCAGCCTCCACCCCCTCCCTGAACCAGGATGGAGTCCAGGACAGTCAAGGAGGAGCTGTGGGCACCCCAGAGCAAGGGTGGCTGGAGGCCGGGGTCACGGCCAGGTGCCAGCCCCGCCCACACCCGCCGGACACTGGGCACCTCTGCCGCCGTAACTGCAGCAACACGCCATGGCCGCCTCCCCCACTGCTACAGCAACGGCTGTGCACGAGCTGCCAGGAGGAGAGTCCTGGTTGGCAGGGGGGCGGCACAGGTCCAGCACCACCTGGGTGCCCCACCTGGGCTCCTGCAGGTGGCCAAGGTCTCTCCCCCAAGACCAGCCCCATGTGTGAACATTGTCCTAGGGTCTGATACCTTCCCTGGACCTTATTCCCCACACCCCACCCAAAGTCCCATGACTGCTGTGACAAGGGCGAGGACAGGGGAACTCAAGGGTGAGGACAGGGGAACTCAAGGGAGATGCTATGGCCTTTTGCCCCAGTTACCTGGTAATAATGATTTCCTCCCTCCACCAAGGGCACCTGGGGACCCAGGTGGACCCACACCCCCTAACTAGGAGGGGACAGGCTATAATCCCAGGCAGGGAAACTGAGGGACGGCCCCTGGGAGGAGCAGGCATGCAGGGCAGAGGTCCTGGGCTCCTGCCCTCTGACACTGAGGTCTGCACATGCGTACCCCTGTCCCTGGCCTGGCACACAGCAGGCAAGACCAAGTCTGCCTGTCCAAACCCAGCCCCAGGAGTCCAGCTCCAATGCCCAAGACCCTTCCTGGGAAAGGGGGGATCCAGAAGCAGAGTGCCTGGTGTCCAGCCAGCCCCAGCCCCACATGCAAGCCCACAGCAACTCAGTCCTCGTGGAGAAGGAAATTCCTCTTTGCCACGGCCACAGGCTGGGGTCCCCCGCTGTGGCCGAGGGGCCTCTAGGAATACTGTAGGGCGGGGGACCTGGAAAGGTCTGGGGGAACAGCACAATCTAGCAGGCAGGGGCCACCTCTGGGGGTAGAACAGAGGGCACCTCCCACCTGCTGGCCAAGTAGCCCCATAAGCTTCCGTTCCCTGAGACTTGGGGTCCCCAGTGGATACAGGGGCCACATTCCAGTCTCTGCTCCCAAGCCCTGGGGTGTCTTCCTGACAAACACCTGGGGCTAATACTAATATGAGCCAGCAGCCCCACTCCCCTCTTCCCCCCAGTCCCACCCTGCCTTCCCCAAATAACTAGACCTGTGGCCTAATCCTCAAGACCCCGAGCCACCAGCCCCAGGCACTGTGGGCAGGATATGCACCCAACCTGGCTCCCAGCCAAGGCCAGGTGTCCAGAGGAATCGTGTAGACTGTAATGACCACGACTACCTCACCCTTCCACAGCCCTGGGTTTCCCGTTGTGTACTTTGAAGACCCTCTCAAGGAGGAACATAGGCAGGAGCAAGTGCCACCCAAGAGGCCCTGGTGCCCAGGGTGGGCAGAAGGATGCCACCTCCTCCTCAGAAGCCCTACCACCCTGTGCCTGTGCTGGAAAATCCCAAGGGCCTCAGAAACCCAAGCTGGCCCAGGCCTCCTGTGCTGCACCTGACCTCCCAGGGCAGAGCAAGGAGAAGCAGCAGAGGGCCAGCAGGACCCCCATGCCCCAGCCCTGCTCCCCACCTAGGAATCCTGCCCTCATAGCTCTTGTGCTCCGCTGCCCTGGGGTGCTGTGTGAGCTGGCGGTCACAGCTCCACTTAGCAGGACCCATCCCAGAGGGGCCTGGGGCTGACGGATTCAGAGTGTGGATCAGCCTCAGGGAGAACTTGTCCCAGAGGACAAAAGGTGCTGGGATGTTGGCCGAGGCTGGCACAAGGGTGATCTCGGTGGTGAGAAGGCAGAGGCGAGGCTTGTGGACGTGCCAGGAGAGGTGCGGAGGAGAGGAGGAGGAGGAGGAGGCGGCTGCCTGGAACCAACTTGGGCCTCAGGCGTCTGCCCAAGGGCAGAGGGCGGGTGAAGGGAGGGAAGGGCTAGGTCGCTGCAGGGCTCCAGGGGAGTGGGCCCAGGCCGGCGGGTGCGGGATGGAGCGCCGCAGGCCAGCGCTGGGCCCTGGGAACCGGGACCTCCCGGGAGCACGAGTCCTGGGGGCCACCTGTCCCCACCCCCATCCCCCGCGCAGCCGGCCCGCGAGCGCTGCGGAGGGCGTCCGCCCGTGACTCAGCCCAGCGCCGCGAGTGTCGGCGGGCGCGGGCGGCGCGCTGCCACGGCCGAGACCCTCCCGGGGCCGGAGGCCAGCAGAGGCAGCGGGGCTGCGGGGCTGCGGGGAGGGGGCTCGGCCCGCGCCCGCCCGGGGTCTGCGTGCGTCGGCGCCTCACGTACGCGCGGGGAGCGCGCCGTGGACCCGGGCGCGCGGCCTGCGGCGGGCGGGCGGGCGCGGGGGCTCACCGGGCTCCGGCGCTTCAGCGTCACGTTCTTCCAGAGCAGCAGCTGCAGCTGGTGCAGGAAGCCCATGGCGCGGCCGCGCTCCGCCGCTCACCGCCGCGGCCCGTTCCTCTGCGCGCCCCGCCGGGCCCCGCTGCCCGCCGCGCCGCTCGGCATCGCCCGCGCGGGGGCGGGGCGCTCGGGCGTCCGGGACCGGCTCCGCGCT